>JAUZST010073997.1:0-21421 GCA_034779995.1 Parotocinclus haroldoi
CTCCCATATCTCGCTGACCCGCTTTGTATCCGCTCTAAGTGGCGACTTGTGGCTTCTTTTTCTTATTCGCTTCTCACTTTTTTTTGTCCGATTAAACAGAATTTTGGTCCAAATAATCAAATAGAATTACACGTATATAATAGGATTTGTTTCTGTACTTTAGGATTTCGTTCGAATAAGCGGCTGGTCCCATTAACCGGTGGTCCAATTAACCGGATACGACTGTATATCGTAATAATATGCTGCACAAATCGTCAGAGGTTTCTCACTCAAAGAGCATCGTAAACTCCACAGTCAGATCAGGTCAGACCTTTAAACAGGCAGAACCGAAGGGATTCCTCAGGAATATGAAATGCAACCCAAACCTTGGATTGAAAACTGGGAACACAACCAGGGTCAATCAGCATTACAAACCAGTGTTCTAATACTTATGCCGCCTCTGTATGATGAGGAATGCCCCCATTCTGCCAGGTTAATCAACCATTTTCCTGACACCAAGAACTTCCAGACTGCCATGCTTCCTTTCCATGGCAAGGCAAACTCAGTTTATCCCCAGATCTAGAACAGGCAGACGGATAGAACCAGCCCTGACCTGGGACGGTACCGCGTAACGGACCAGCCAGCAAACACAGACAGAGCTGGAACCTTTAGTGAGGCGAACAGAAAGCTACAGCAATGTCGAGCCTCGTCTCCAGGTTCCTGATTTGTTTTTGTACCGCATGGTATCGCCTCATCCTCCACACCTGGGGTTAAAGGTCCTGGTTTTGAATTTGTTTTCTGGCTCATTGCTGGGTTCCCACCCAGGTTAGGGTTGAGCTTTGGTTCTGTCTCAGGGTGCCCCTTGATGCTTAATGGTCTCATTGTTTTTACTGTATTAAAAAATACAATTGGCCGTAGAGCAACTATTTCTTAAACAATTTCTCAGATTCACAAAAGTGTCCTAAGCAAGAAAACTCTTACGTGTGTTTTTTTTTTTCACTTCGTTCCTAACAAAAGAATTACGAAAGATTGTTATTTTTCATATAGATTTCCAATAAGAACAATTGATAGCCTCAAACATGTTATGTTCTTAACTGTTTTCTTAACTTTCCTCACACTCAGGGTGTAAGAGCTGACCAGATCATCATCTAAATTTACTTTAAACTATTTATTTTTAAAAAATAAAAGTCGGAAATAAGGCCTACAGATTTTCAGTTCCTCCTCTGAGCAGATTAATTTACATTTACAGCATTTAGCAGATGCCCTTATCCAGAGAGACTTACAACTCATACAGGCTTTCCCATAAGGTGGGATTTGAACCCTGGACCTTCTGGTCCAGAGTCCAGTACCTTAACCACTAGGCTACCACAGTCCCTATTTAAACAACAGACATAACTGTACATACTGTACATTTTGCCGTACACTTGCACGCTGTAAAAGCTTTGAGAACTGCATTTAAGAACACTCTTAAACTTCTTAGTGTTCTTGAACTTCTTAGTGTTTCTCTTAAGAAGCTTCCCAAGATTTTCACAGGAATTCAAATCATGAATCCCCCCAGGACCATGAACCTGGTTGTCGTGGACACGATAAGAAGGAAAGGATTTCGAATAAAGAAGAGGAGATGAGCGTGCGGTACCTACATCCTCATCGTCCTCAGCCTCCTCCTGCTTCTTCATGTCAGGAATGAGCAGCAGTGACTGGAAGGTGGAACCACATAGCATGTACTCCCATTTTACGGCATCACCCAGGTCATAGGTCATCTCCTAGGAAACCGCAAGTAACATAACGAATAAAAGTCCTGTTTTTGGTGTCACAGTGAAGTGATATAGCCTGACGTGCATTAAATACCAACAGATCTATTTCTACAGCGCTTTTAAACACAGAGCCATCTCTGAAAGCAGCTTTACAAACATCCCTAGCCTGGGCGACAGTGGCAAAGAAAGTCTCACAAAGATCAGGAGGAGACTCAAAAAGCAACCCCACATCCATAATCAGCCTTGATGATATACACTGCTCACAAAACTAGGGGATGTTCCATTATGGGGCATTTCATTTAGAAGCACCCCCTGATTTTTGTGAGCAGTGTATATAAGAATTAAATTAAATTACATAGTTGTGAGGGCTTCTGGGGAAAAAAACAGGCTCTTCTAACAAAAATACTTATAATACATACTTAATAAATAATTTTTAGAATTGGATAAAAACGGAATAAGTTTCGGTTTATTGTTCGGTAAACAAAAAGCCCACGTGCACTGACCGCGCAGCCAAACTGACAGTCCTGCATGTTGACCCAGTAGTTCTGATGGTTCCAGATGCTCTCGATGCCGAGGAAGTTCTCACTGGTGGTGGGGCAGCTCAGACCTGAGAGTGGATCAATGAAGAACTTCTCCGGTACCTCACGGCTCCCTGGCAGAACCAGGACCCAGCTGTGAACTCTCAGGCCATGCAGAGGATCCGGTGGATCCCGGTTCCGCTCCTGTAAGCGAGGTTTCGTATTCAAAACCGTCACACACGCTGGACTGTGGCTTGATGAGTTAGTCCATAAACAGTGTACTGGAGCACAGCTCCTTCACATCACTATATACTGTTTATGATTTCAGACCTCCTGAAGTCTCTCAGCCTCCTGCTGCTCCCTGAGCACCGAAGCACGACTCTCCTCCTGCTTCCTCTCCTCCTGACGCTGCTCGAAGCTGCTGTGCAGGTCTCGCAGAGGCTTCACTGAGTACTTCCTCACTTCCTGCTTCTGCTCCACTGACTTCTTCTAAACACACACACACACACACACACACACACACACACACACACACACACACACACACACACACACACACACACACACATTGTGACAACCTAAAGCTGTGGATACCACAGCTGTTGACCTAGTGGTTAAGGTACTGGACTCTGGACCAGAAGGTCCAGGGTTCAAATCCTACCTCTGCCACAGCTGGGTCCCTGAGCAAGGCCCTTAAATCATAATTGCTTAGATTGTAAGACTGTATTAATTGTAAGTCGCTCTGGATGAGGGCGTCTGCTGAATAACATAAATGTAAAGCTTTAACAATCAACTCTTTTAGCCATCGGTGAAGTCCATTGGTGTTCTAATCAAAATAGCCAGAGCTCAGTCAAGACCGAGGCCGGATTCATCATATTTTTTCCATCTTATAACAGTCAAAATTTATAACTCTTTTTAACTCTTTGATGCTCCTCAATAACAAAGCCCATTCAACGACAGATACGTCAAGCTTATCATATATAAAGCACTGGTTTATTCTGCTTCAGTAGGTCGATGTGTATTCGATAACGACCAAAGGTAAGTTCATAATTCACGGTAATTCAGAAACACGCATTGGACTCGACAACAATTTCAGAGGCCACCTTACCCCGAGAACGAGCCCGCATGTTTACGGTCTCGAGTACTACAATACTAACGTGCATAAAGCGTGTTTAGCTCAAACACTGCGGTAGCCTAGCGGTTAAGGTACTGGACTGTGGACCTGATGGTCCAGGGTTAAAATCCAACCTGTCGCAGTTGGGTCCCTGAGCAAGGCCCTTATCCCACCGTTGACTGAATTGTAAGACTGTATGAGTAGTAAATAATGTGCTAGATAATGTAAAACACTGTGACTCACACTGACAGATGGTTTGAGTAACGGACACTCCTGGCGGCCCTGGTTGAGCAGACACATCTCCCTGACTGCGTAGCCGCTGACGCAGTAAGCATTGTATCCTGTGCCCAACAGAAGACTACACAGCAGAGTCGAGAAATCAAAACACGTTCCTTTTTGAGTCCGAAGCGTCCACGTGGGAGAGTTGAGCCGCTGCGGCTAAATAAAACATTGCAGTTAATGGGATCCATTACAATCTATTAAATGATCTGCATTTACTTTAATGGTGCTCGGGTGAGGCAGCGGGGCAATTCACTAGCAAACAACCACAAAAACCTGTGTTCACGTCTCAGCAGTGCCTCTGGCCAGGCCAAGTCCTGCACACACGCAAAGTATCTGAGGGAGGGAAGGCAAGAGGAGGGATCATCTCCATGCTGCTTCAACGGTAGCCTCCAGTTGATTGGTTGAGACACCGGCAATAATGGCAGTTCATTTGCTGTGGGGATTTATTCTTTCCGCCAAAATCTTCCGCACTGTAAACTGTGTGTGCATGGCACTGCTGGGACTAGAACCCAGATCTTCAGGTTAGTATTAATCTTAAAATAGTAATATAATGAAATAGCTTTTCTGTTTAATCTGTTTATTGTTTAGAAATAAAGTTATACCATTTAAAATGTATTAAACTACTTCCACTGTAACATTGATAATAATAATAATAATAATAACAATAAGAAAAGGAAGAAGAATACACACTGGAATATTATGAACACTAAATTTTTACAAAAACATTTTTAATCCTGGATTATGTGCACTGCTCACTAATATAAGGGGTTATTTAATTAATTTGATCAATTTTTATGATATATATATATACTGTTCCCTCGCCACTTCGCGGTTCACCTCTCGCGGACTCGGTACATTGCAGGTTTTCCAAAAATATTAATGGAAAAATATATCCCAGATTTTCGCTGTTTCGTGAAACTTTGACATTTAAAAAAAAAAAATCACTAAATTTATAAAAAATATAAAAAATATTCATTCTTAAAATAAAGGAATGTTCTAAATTATAACATATTAGGATTTACAGTAAATAGCGTATTTACTCAGCGGATGAATACTCCCCAAAAACGAGAAGTAACACTAGAGCCACGCCCGCCTGAGTCGCTACTTGCCGACGTGACGAGTTTTTATCTGCGGTTTTGTGTTCGCTGTTTGTGAAAGTTTCATTATAGACTGAATTCATTCAAACCCTACGATGAAACCCAAATGTTCTGCAAGTTCTACGGATAAAATAGTGCAGAAATACTTCAATAAATACAGCGTCCGTACTTTGTGTTTTTTCGGGCAGTCCTGGAACATAAACGAGGGAGCACTGTATTACCTGTTATTACAAAGTCAGAATTAAAGCCTATTGTTGTTGTCAGTGAACATTTCCGAAAACGTGTTATTGTGAGATTTATTTATCAATAATTTTGTTTTGATTAAACGGCTTTTTCTACTATTTACGAAAGGGCTTGTGGTTTGGTGTGGGTTCAATCGTCGTACTGTGGTGTTCCAAGAAGTTCCAAGTATAATTTCTAGTTTATTTGTACAAATGTGCACTGTTTTAACGACCGCGTGACGTTCTGTGAAACAGGTCATTAATGGATATGGTCGTTGAGGTAAAAAAAAAAATGTCACGATCTCCATGCTGTTGAGATCACAAAGACATCACGTGCGTTTTCTGTACGCACGGCTTATAACGATACGTTCTTTAAACACCAGAGGGCGCAACCATCTTATACGGCGTGTCTGTCATTGTAGGGTTATGAAAACTGAAGGGATTTTGGATGTTTAAAATATTTGTATATATGCGCGTGACTTATTCACAAATTTTAAGAGTTTATCTTTTGAATTTAACATCCTAGCCACCCATGTAGGTAAACCCGTTTTGATTCTTGTTTTAACCTCCTGGTTTCTTCCTTATAATTTTTAGGGAGTTTTTCCTTTCCACTGTCGCCCTAGGCTTGAACTAATTAGAATTGACCTTGGATATTAAAAAATAATCTAAAATTTTAAACCAGCTTTAAGATAATGCTCGATTGTAAAAAATAAACTTGACTTTTCAGGTTAAGACAGCACTTGTTTTTTTTATTAGTGGTTATATATATAATTTTTTTGCAGGAGACAGGGTTTTTTTTTTTTTTTTTTTTTTTTGTTACTTCTACAAAAACGGTGCATTGGTTTGCCTTGTTGACACTTCAGAACTAAAAAAGGAATGCCTTTTATTGAAAGTAAAACCAGGGATTGTGAGAAAAGTGGTTTGTGAAGTGAGTATCGTGTCTCAAATCGTGAGCAGAGAGCATCATTAACACCCTTGGTGTTTTCACGAGACAGCTGTGAGCAAACAATACTTGAATGCATCAGAGATACCACTGAAAACACAAATGTAACGCTAAGATTGTGCTACATCTGTAATGCCATATTTGAACAGAATGTATGTGGCACCAGTGTTGCCACTGGTCACTTCCTTTTATGGCTTGGGTTGTATTTACATTATTTTAGATTTGACCATTTTCACTTATTGGTGTACTCACTCAAAGCCAGCAGTTTAGACATTAATGGCTGTGTGTTGTTATTTTGAAGGCACAACACATTTCCACTGTTATACTGTATACAGTTAAGCTGTAGTCTAAATCTTTATATTGTATCAGTGTGTCTTATCTTCAGTGTTGTTCCATGAAAAATCTAATGAAATGGTTACAACAATGTGAGGGGTGTACTTACTTTTGTGAGACTGCAGATTGTACTTATCATTCTTTATCATTTCAAGACCTAAAGCAGTGTGTTTGTTCTTTTGTTCAAATAGATACCTCAAGTCCACCTTCCATAATGGATGACCAAGAGCCTCCAGGCTCTTCTGTTCCTCCACTTTGCGGCACCGTCAGCACCAAAGGATGGAGGAGCAAATCACTCAGCACCAAGCATACTGCCACATCTTCCATCCTGTCAACCAAACAGTCTGCTTCTGCTTCCCTCGAGACTACACCCAATCTCCTAGCCCAGAAGTCCATGCTGGACAAGCTGAAGCTCTTTAACAGCAGGCCTTCTTCTCAGGAATCCATCATCACTTCCATTGAAGATCCAGAAGTTTCAAAGCCAGAAAGGAATCAACCTGATATTTGTCTGGTCCATCATGAAGGTAGCCAGCAAACCATCACTCAGAGTTCTAAGCTTGCTCTCAAGGGAATTGCTCAGAGGACTTTAGGTAGGACTCTGGTGCCTAAATTAAAGGTTTGTGACAAGGACAAGGGAAAGCAGAGGGGGAAAGAGAAAATAACCAGGCGATCTTCAGACATGGACCAAGATCAGACGAGAGAAGAAAGGGATGACCGAGCTCAAGCTGACATCAGGAAAACCAGTTTGATCCCCAAAGGAGGCAAGAGCAATCACAATGCTAAACTGGAAGCTTCTTCACAAAGTGGGATTCCCAAACCAGGGCAAGTTAGCAAGAACTTAGCAATGGCAAAGACGCTACCGAGTGGAAAGGGGAAGCACGGTCACGGATTTAAGGCTGGAGCAGCTTCCACGCTGCATAGATGTCCAGTGGAGAGCAAGAGTTCAAGCTTTGCTTCCAATTTAACGTCATCAGGAGAACAGTCTGGCAACACAACCGGTGTGCAGCTTCCTCAAGCTCAACACAACCACCCCAACACCGCTACAGTCGCTCCCTTCATCTACAGGTGCTTATCTGTACTCTAATCCATAGGCGTTATTTTAGAGGGCGGGCGAGGGTACTTCGGAGGGGGGTTAAATACCCTACCGTCTATCCTACTGACAGAATCCTTGCAATTTCACTTTTATCACCATAATGTGTTTTTTTTTTTTTTTTTGTCCCTCCGTGTTCATTCAGTCTCTTTATTCGAATACAACCAGCTAATACAGGGAATTAGAATGGATTTTCAAAAAGTTTACAGAGATTTAAATGAAGTTTACTTAAAAAATATCATTAAGGATCAGTGAATCCAAGTCTGAAGTATTTGGGGTCAGTCATTTGCAGTGCTAAAGATGGTCATTATACCACGGATAAAAGAACCAATACAAAGGTGGCCTAATACTTTTGTACAATACTGTATGTTGTATGCATTAATTTGATCAAATCTAACTCTGATTAACTGATTATTTTTCGTTCCTTAGGTCTCAAACAGATCTCAATAGCACCGGGGTGAGAGAGGGAACGGAGAGGAGAAAAGAGAGAGAACTTCTCCAGCCCAAATCCATCCACACGTCTCTAGAGAGCCTGACGGGTAAAACAGCTTTAATCAGAGTTTAGAGGCGTTACATTGCAGTGTTACACAGATGTTTGAGCACAGCTGGTTAAATGATATGCATTTTTGTTTATATTTCAAATTAAAAGACATGTAATGTGGGGGCACCCCGGTCTGGTCACGTGACAATCACAGATCCACCCTGAGGAACTTTTAGACTTGTGAACCAGCTCCGGCTGGAATGTAAGATAATCCAGTATATGCATACTGAGACTGGAAACTGTACACTGGTGTCCATCACTCACTTCGATTTGGACTCAGGAACCTACACCTGGACTTTGCGTATCGCAACAACTGTTTGACTTCTAGCGATGCCAGATTTCAGATTCATAATCAACAGAACTCACCTCACCAGAGGTGGGATACAAACCCGAATGACTCAGCGGTTGGCTTCCCAAGTTTCTCTGCTTCTCAGGATGGGGGGGGGGGTAGTAATGTTGTGCCCGATTATGATATTTTGACGAAAACTGTATATAAAACTAAATCTCAAATATTAGAGTAGTGCTTTGTGAACTCTTTAGATTTCGAATCGTTCTGCATAAATATGACTAAATATGATTTATTTGTTGAGGAAGATGACGCAGTATGGTCACATACAGTACCTCACGAAAGTAAATACACCCCTCATATTTTTGTTACTATTTGTGCCCAATTATCCATTTTCTCTCTCCAGTATCATGTGACTCAGGTGGGAATGGGAAGCAGATGTGTTAAATGTGGTGTTATGGGAGGCTTCAAATTTGGAGGTTTAGGGGCTTCAAATTTGATGTTTCTTCTGCACGCCTGTGAAGTTTCGAACAATCCCGGCAGATCACAGAGCCGTAGCGAAGCGTCAAAATGGCGTCTACATACGACTCTTGTTACATGCAGCACGCTGTTATTAAATTCTTTTTTTTGGAAAAAGAAACCGTGGTGAACATCCATAAACTGTGTGCAGGGTACGGTAATGATGCAGCTGATTGGAGCACTGTTGGGCGATGAAAGAAAAAGCGTCCGGAAATGCAGAAACAGAGCTAAGCCACGCTCAGGACGTCCTGTCACAGCCACTGCTCCAGACATTCCCGGCAGGGAATACATGCTCTCACACAATGTTGGCATAGGGTCGTAGAATGTGATGGAGACCATGTAGAAAAATAGGAAATGTTGATTTATACACGCACCAAATTCTGACTTTTAAGAATAAATATGTTCTGAGAAACAAAATGTGGGGCATTACTTATTAAACGACCCTCGTAGCTCTCACTCTCTCTCATACTGGTCACTGGAAGTTCGACATGGCACCTCATGGTAAAAAAAAACTGTAATTGTTGCTCTTCATAACAAGATGGCCTAGGCTATTAGAAGATTGCTGACCGAATCCCAGCTGAATTGAAAATCTAAAAAGCCTAATCATTTAAAAATCCACTATGCTAACATTAAAAACTTCGTTAGGATTTTGCATTTCAAAAAGTCAGAAATACTGATTGTACCTTTAACTGAATAAAACAGAAACTGTCATGGGAAGCTCCACAGCAGCTTTCACAGCGGGTTCCTCTATGTTCCTCACAGTTATTTGTGGATTAATTTGACACTTGTTGGAAGCACTTTTAAAGTCTGCAGCCTGTCCGAGTTGCCTGTCTGATCTAAATTCTGGGAGAAGGACCTGAACTGTCTTTGAGCGTTCTGTGTCCAGCGGGTTGAATCCCATGGTGCTGGTGTGTGTTACTGAATCCAGAAAGAGAAAAGGAGCTGGTTTGCATGATAAAAGCAGTGGATGTCAAGGGGTTGCCAAGGCAGAAAGTGTGTGTGCGCGTGTTTGTTTGTGTTTGGTAATGTGAGGTGATATTTAAAATACAGATCGAAGTGCAGAACGCTTACATGCTAATTTGACTGGAGGGAAGTGTCCTGAGTTTTGGACTGAATGTGTACGAGAGCGAGGCTTTTCTCTAAAGTTACAAAATCAAAGGAGAAAGTCACTCTGCAGGGGAAGTGTGCTGGCACAAAAACTAAATGGCACTCAGCTTGACTTTTCCATTCAAGGGAGGAAAAGGAAGGACAAAGAGCTGTCACTGATGACTTCACTGGATCGTGCTAGGAAATGTGTCAGAAGGCCCATCCGTTCCTCTCTGAGGAGGCACAATCTTAGAGTCCAGAGGACCAACAAGCCTCACTCAGATCAGTTACGACATTATGGAGTCTCAAAGCCACCATAACACTGATCGAGAAGATCCAGGAACCTTCACACCTTTGGATTCTCCAAGCCACACTGGGAATTTAAAAGGCTTTGCAGAGAGCAGCATCTTTACTGGGTTCGAGGAGAACCTCCGGTCCAACAGCGTCTTAGCAGAGGACAGGGACAGGCATGAGGAACACGGAGAGATGGAGGATTGTGAGGTCGTGCAATCGCACCCGAGTCCACAGACCTGTGTATGGGACAGCATTGCAAGCACAAACGAGGAGATCCTTCTAACCATGCTGGATATGTATGAGAAATACGAAAGTAAGAGAATGGGCTTACGAGTACAGATATTTATATCAGAGCTTAAATAAAAAGCCAAACTTTGGGGTTTTTACCTCACAAAAATGAGGGGATATTTCCAAATGCATATGAAGTGATTTAAAAAAACTAAGCATTTGATTTTAGTTCCTTAAACAAGATGATCAGAAGAGCAAATGAAAAGTCAAAGAAAGTTGTTTGATTATGCAAAGGAGATGCAAACTCAATTCTGGTGATTAGGTAGTAAAGTGATATATTCATGAAGGTGAACAGAAGCATGTTGATCTGGACCACAGACCAGTTTAACATGGACGAGTTGACAGGGACATCTACGGGAGCGGAGATTTTAGTTTACACCTTATTTGAAATTAGTTTTTCTTTCTTTAAACAAATCAATATTTTGAGGTAAAAATCTATGTAGTATTTCACAGAAAGAAATATATAAATTTTTAGCACAGACCTATGGGACACCACTGGTATGGTTCAGGAGCACAACATCTGAGTCTCAGTGCTACTTGGTGAGGGAACTTGTAACCAGACCAGGGGTGCCCCCATGTAGCTGTACCAAAATGCTATCTAAACGCTTATATGAAGAGTTATTTTATAGCTGATACATGCTTTTAATAGCCATACAATCTGATATACAAGACTGTACGAGACTGGAGGAGATTTAGTTATATTTTTAAATGTTCTGGACTGTTAATATTTATTTAGCTAATAAACTGTTTTTATTCTTACAAACATCATCTGCCAAAGGGTGTCTGGTCCCTTTCTGAGTCTTGGTCCTTCAAAGGTTTCTTCTTTATGTCTAGGTAGGCTTTTCCCTTGCCACTGTGACCCTAGACTTGGCTCAGTTCGGGATGATCTTACATAACCGAAGATACTAGCATATTGAAAAGCCGTTTCGAAACAATGCTTCAGTGTAAACAGACTTGATTTGTTGTTTTAGCAATGTCGCAATGGCCATATATATTTATTTCCCAGTCTTTTTATTAATCTGCAAACAGAAAATAGAGGACCTGTGTAAATAAAGCTAACAATCATTTAAAAAGATTTCTGCAGGCAAAAGTATTTGGTGTGACCTCCTAAAAAGGGGTTTATTGTGCCGCCAGCCTTTTAAATAGATTCAGACGGTCGAAGGATCCACTTTGCCTCCCTAACAAGCTGCCAGGAGCTGCTTCTGCTCAAATGGTTTTACTGTAGCTTCTAGAATCAGTTTTTTCTTTCAGAAAAATAAAAATTTTACCAAATTTATTTTCTGTTTGTATAAGAGACTAATAAATAATTATATATTGCTAAAAGGGCAGCACGGTGGCAAGAAGGTCTAGGTTCAATCCCAGGGTGGAGTGGCTGGGTACTTTCTGTGTGGAGTCTGTATGTCCTCCCCATGTCTGTGTTGGTTTTCTCCGGGTACTCTGATTTCCTCCCACAGTCCAAAGACATGGGTTCATCGTTGTCTCTAAAGTGGCCCTGTGTGTCTGTGTGTGTCTGTGTGTGTCTGTGTGTGTCTGTGTGTGTCTGTGTGTGTCTGTGTGTGTGTGCACGCCGTACGATGGAATAATGCCCCGTCAGGCTTTTTTTCAGCTCTTGTGCCCAGAGTTGCCAGGTGGGCACCGGGTGGCCCGCGATCCCCCATTGAGATTCAGTGGCAGATAATGGATGTATGGATAGATATTGGTAAAAAATGGATTGCAACTCTAATGGTTGTGTTTGTCTTAGTATGAATGTGTGGTTCCCTAAGCTCCTCGACCCCCTTGTGAGCGGCTCTTAATCCAACATGCTAAATCCCCTCTTAGCTCTAACACGCAGTGTGTGTTTATTTCTGAAACCGTTATTTGTTCTGACCCTGGTTGAATTAGCTCTCTCTGACTAAAACACAAAAGCTCTTTTGTTTAATAGCACGAGATTTAAGCTCATGTTCTAGCTCACGTTGGCTAAAAAAAAGGAGCGCTAATAACCGCTTAGCACTTCAGGTTGAGACCTGCACTCACTGCTTGAGGGATACACAGTGGTTTATTCATCAGGTTTTGCTTTTCAGTAAGTGTAGGAAGCAGGGAAGTCGAGTTTGTGGAGTATTTGAGTCACCACTGTGTTGGAACTTTCCTAAAGGAAGCAGCCGTTAGCCGGTTAGCATGCTGTAAAGGATTTGAATGCTCAAACGCTCTGTTGCTGTTTCCAGGCGAGGATCCCGAGAGCAGGAGGCTGAGGACGGTGAAGAACATTGCAGATTTAAGACAAAACTTGGAGGAGACCATGTCCAGCCTGAGACACGTCAGCGTGAGCCACAGGTGAGTTTTATATGGACGTATTAAATTAAATATTAGATCTATAGCGCTTTTTACAACAGAGCATTGTCTCAAAGCAGCTTTACAATTTTATATGATCTTAAAAGGCCAGTCCCAAGTTGAGCAAGCCTAGGGCGACAGTGGCAAGGAAAAACTCCCTAAAGTGGGAGGAAGAAACCTCGGGAGGAACCAAGACTCAACAGGGGACCCGTCCTCCATGGGTGGCCTAGA
Organism: Parotocinclus haroldoi; assembly: GCA_034779995.1. Lineage (NCBI taxonomy): Eukaryota > Metazoa > Chordata > Actinopteri > Siluriformes > Loricariidae > Parotocinclus > Parotocinclus haroldoi. The sequence goes on from JAUZST010073997.1 coordinate 12,884, forward strand.
TGTTAATTTAAAAAATACTAAAAGTATATTAAATCAAAGCAAAATTAGGTTAATAAATCGATAACAAATGAATAATAAAATTTAAATCAATAATATAATAAATAAACTATAAAACAAAGTAGATTATAAAGTGAGTCCTTAGTGGGGGGTCCTTGGAGGCACATCGTCTCCTACTGTCCAACCGATGGAGGGAGTTCCTGCACTCTGGTGGGACCCGCCTCTGCCGATGGAGACCATCGTTGTATTACTTTATCGATACACCAGTAAAGTCATGGATCTCAGATCTGTAAATCTGCAGCCGATTGTGTGATGTGATGTTACTTTGCTACCACATGGTGTCGGAGTTACAACATTTGGACTTTAGCTAGTGAATTTGATTCAAAATGCTTTTCATGTGACCAGACCCCAGCTTTTTTTTTTTTGACCAGACCTTTGGCAGACCCTGACTTTCATCTCCACATACATACAAAGGTCTTAGGCGTTCTATATTTTTTTAGTTTAGAGTCTGCACATTCTTTAAGTTTTACACTTTGTAGTTCTATAATTACAGACTGTAGTCCATCTGTTTCTCGCGGTCACACCCACGGACTGCTCGCGTGACCAGGCCCGGCCCATCACACGCACACCGTCACCAGAATTCTAATACTACACGCCTGGGATTCATTTGATCTCATCATCACACTGATTACTTATACCGCACAACTCCACTCGCGCTGTGCTAAGCAACTTGGTTCCCTCGTTCATCTCTCGCCATTTGGTTACTATCGCTTCTTACCGTGTTTCGACCTCCGCTTTGTTTTTCCTCTGGGTTCTGTTTGCCATTGCTGTGTTTGACCTCTTGACTGTTTAACTACGATTTTCGCCTACTGTAATTGAATAAATCGCTCCAAACTGCATTTGAGTCCGCCATCCTTGTGCGAGCATTACACTCTGCATACTTTGTTTGCCCCGTTTGCTCTGCTCTCTAATGGTCAGGACCCCCACAGGACCAGCGCTGATCAGGTACTATTTGGGTAGGGGCTCAGACACAGTAGTGCTGCTGGAGCTTTTAAACATTGTGCATTCATTTAGGCACATCTACCTTATCGCTTTAAATTGTGGATGTAAAGTCAGAGACAGCAACTCGGTTATTGTTGCACTGTGTGAGTTTGGCGTCATCATCTAATCCTTCGTCAGTGCTCACATGATGCTGGTGGCTGGACATTTTTGGCTGGTGGACCGTTTTCAGTCCAGCAGTGACACTGGGTGAAACAGGTTGTTGAATTCTTGGGTACTTCTTCTATACTTGTTCAGTTTCCAGTCAAGCAAAAGTCATGTTGCCTCAGATGTATTTTTTCCATATTTTCTGTACTTCTGTTTTTCCTCTGGTGGTTGTTTCGTGCTAGAGCAAATGTCAGAGACGGCATACTTCATCTCTGTCCTTCAGAAGTAAAGCATGACTTTAATTATGATCGGGCAGCAGGATCCCAGCAGAGCTGTCAGAATAAGCGCCATTGTGGCATCCATGAGAATCCAGCACTGACTGCCAAAAACATGGACGGCCAAAGTGGGGAGTGAGTTTGATTGGCATTAGGAGCTGTTTCGGAGACTGAGGGGTTTGTTGCACGTTGAGGTTTTCTGAGGCATGAAATTGGGCAGAGAGCCTCCTGCTGCCTGCATATGCCCGAATTAGAGGCTGGATGTCCATTTCCAAGTCAGCTAAAGGAAGAAACTGATGATGTGCCCTACGAGGGGACTCGTTTTGATTTATGAAACCGCGTCGGTCCTTTTGTTCTTTCTATCGTTCAGGAGCTTTGTCGTGGTTCGGCGTGTCTAAACTGTGCCCGAATTCTCCCCTCAGCACCCTGCAGACCACGTTTGACACCTGCATCACCACTGAGTTCAGTGACAGGGGCTCGCTCAGCCTTAGCTCCCGTCCTGCTTCGGCGTCACCATGGCGACGGGGCGTCTCCAGCCCACGTCTACAAGCAGGGGACGCACCCTCAGTCGCGACCGGCTACAGATCCAACAAGGTGGAGCTGATGGAGGGGATCGGCCCAGCTAACGCGGGTTACGTTAGCGACGGAGATGTCCTGGGAAAGAGTGTGAGGATGAAGAGCGCCACCAGTGGGTGAGTGTCTGCCGGACGTTTTTATAAAGTTTTAATCGAGCCGGTTTGTACACGGTGAATGCGAACTGAGTTGAGAGTCTCTGGCTGTGGAGTTGGAATCCCAAGAGCTCTTAAGTTTTGAGAGTCAGAGCTTTGTGCGTCAGGAATGAAACCTAGTCTTTGAGAGTCAAGTCCGATTTATTAATAAAGCTTTCTTTTCTTTTCTCAAAGCAGTTTTACAGTATTCGCTTATGTTGTATCCAGGGCCAGTCCCAAACTGAGCAAGCCTAGGGTGACAGTGGAAAGGAAAAACTCCCTAAATGTTATATGGAAAAATCTTGGAAGGGTCAAAACTCAAAAAGGCACCCGACCTACTTCTGAAGAGTCTTTAATGAATCCTTCATTTTGTCATCATGAGTCTTGGATCTTAGTTTTTATTGATTGTATTTGGGTTTCTGGTGGAACTCTGAGTCTGGCACGAGTTGTTAAGTGTTTTTAAGTTTCTGATCATTGTCTTAACCTGAGTAGGTCTTTTGAGTCTTTGATCTTAGCTGTGTCCTCAAGCAGTTTTGAGTCCTTGATGAGTCTTACTGTTTCTTAGAAAAGTCTTTTACAAAGCTCTTTATGAGCCTTAAGTGAGTCTGTGATCACTGTCTTTTTGACTTATTCTTTTTAATAAGGCTTTAATCTTAGTGTTACGAGTCTTAGATTAAGCTAAAGATTAGTCGTTTGAATCATAGTGTGTTTTCTCTCTTCAATGAGGTTTTTAAATCATAAAATGGTGCCCCACTAAAATAAAAAATGGATTGTGGAGGGGAGCTATACACGAGCACTACATTTCCCATAATGCCTCAGTCAGACAGTTTCTTTCGGGTTTTAAGGAGCAATGGAGATAACGCAAGTATTTTAAACAGAGTCAACCGCCCTGCATGCAAGGTAATGACTCATAACTGCGCATTTAGTAAATGAAATTAAATCTTTAATCTTCAGTTCTCATACATACAGGATAACGCCCACTTTAATGCCAAATTAATTAGTCTATTTAACGTTGAACAGCCTTATTTTTATGCACGACGTTCCTCCTGTATGACCGCTTGGCAAGCCGTTTATATTTCCTTGACTTCTGTTTCTTCTACTTGTTTACATTTACATTTATGTCATTTAGCAGACGCCCTTATCCAGAGCGACTTCCAACTGATATAGTCTCACAATCCAGGCAATGGTGGCTTAAGGACCCAGCTGTGGGAGCTTTGCAGAGGTTAGATTTGAACCCTGGACCATGAGGTCCAGAGTCCAGCCCCGTAACCACTAGGCCACCACAGTCCCTTGTTGGGTATTTGGCAGCACTATTACAACATTTTGGCACACTAGTTCGGCATTGCTATATTTGTTGGGCAATATTCTCATCTCACAAAAAATAAAAAGGGGATATTTCATTATGGGATATTTCATTTTGAAATATATTCAAATTTTGTGAGAAGTGGATTTAAGGCGCTTTGTTCACCCACAGTCCAAATGTTTGCATTGTTAATTGACTAAATTGACACGAAACTACACTACACTATGACGTTGAATAGCGATTTAATTAATTAAGCCATCGAATAAACCAAATAAACAACAACAAAAAGTAATAAAGGCAATAATGTTTACTAGTTAAGGCCTATCTGTAGCTCATTAGGTCACTAGTAAGACTTTCAGTGTTCAGCCCAGACCGGCATTAAGTGCTTCAACAAGTTTACTAGTTTATTTGGGACTTTGGCGCTACTAGCGGTGCCCAGTACAACTAAGGCTTCGGCCCACTAGGTGCTAAAAGGTGTTATTGGTAAGAAGTTTTGTCCAACAAGTCTGGCAAAATACCAAAATTCCCTGTTAGTACGATCCGAGACCGAACTACACTGCTCACAAAAATGAGTTGATATTCCTGAATGAATATGAAGGAAATCCAACAAGAACCGCTGGTCAATCTGATCCTCTCCATACCCCATTACTGACCATACACCCCACTAACCAGTCAATATGGGGGCATTCTCGTGCAGTTTAACGTGCTTCTGTTCACCCCCCATAAATATATCACTTGAATAGAGATATATCACTACTCAATCACCATAACTGAGTTTACATCAAATTTTCATAATCAAACAGCTTTCCTTGACTTTTCATTTGACTTTCTTATGATTTTTTTTTAAAATGATACAAATAATTTTAATGCAAAGTCACTTAATCTGATCGACCAATATTTGCCCTGCACCGTTATTGAGTACCGAATGACGCTGAAATGTATGCACACACTTTTCAATTTCCGCCTCAAGGTGGCACTGTTTCTATATCATTTGGTCTTCTTGATTTAACTGTCGTTTCCCTCTTTATATGTTTCAGTGGAGTTTGTGTGCGCGCGCGCGCGTGTGTGTGTGTGCCCATGTTTGTATTACACAGTCCCCACAAAAACTGGAAGATCTGTAATTTTAGATGTTGTGTGGAAAATTGTTTTTTTATGTTTTTAACAAAACTGTAAAACTGTTTGCTTTAGAAAAAGCTTTAGGTTTAAAAATGGCTTTAGGTTACTGAGGTTAAGGTTAGATTATGGTGTAATATTAACTGGCTACAGTAATTGTTCTGTCAATTGAAAGTCCTGACACTTCTAGTGAGACGCTGTGTATGCAGTGTGAGTGCATTTGGAGCATCTGTATGCAGTGTGTGTGTGTCTAGGCAGTGCGTGTGTCTAGGCAGTGTGTGTGTGTGTAGGCAGTGTGTGTGTGTGTATATGCAGCGTGTGTGTGTTTGTAGTGCACGTATGCAGTGCGTGCGTGTGTGTTTGTGGTGCGTGTATGCAGTGCGTGCGTGTGTGTTTGTGGTGTGTCTGGAGTGTATGCAGCGCGCATGTGGAGTGTGTGCGTGTTTGGGAGCGTGTACGTGTGTTTGGGAGCGTGTACGTGTGTTTGGGAGCGTGTACGTGTGTTTGGGAGCGTGTACGTGTGTTTGGGAGCGTGTGTTTGGGAGCGTGTGTTTGGGAGCGTGTGCGTGTTTGGGAGCGTGTGTTTGGGAGCGTGTGTTTGGGAGCGTGTACGTGTGTTTGGGAGCGTGTACGTGTGTTTGGGAGCGTGTGTTTGGGAGCGTGATCCACTCTGAGCGGTTCGCTCGGTCTGAGCCGCAGAGCTTTAGTGTGTAATTATCTGTGCATGCCAGGTCTGTTTGCACACAGTGTTTCGGTTATGCGTCTTGGCCCGGAGGCATCGCCGGCAGCTGCTCACATGTTCAGAGCTCTGCATGCTTAACTTAGGAACTGAAGCAGCTCTGAAACGAATAACCGAACGAGTGTGTGATAGATTAAGGCAGCCTTGTTCCAGCTGTGGGCAGAATGCTGAACTCCCCATGCCTTCTAGGTGTATCCGTGTACACTCAGCTCAGTCCTGAGTCCACTGTTATTGACACTCCTCTGCAGACCTCCACAGGGCTCTAGTGGAGTTTAGGTCACCAGACTGACATGGTCAGAATAAAAGCACGACTCTTGTGGAAATGGATATGCTTTTTAAAAATGCATTCTGGGTAAAGATCCACACGAGACCCATTAGTTTTCTTCTGGGTAGCCTAGTTTGTTTTAGAAGTCAGATTTATTTCTATAGAGCTTTTTAAAACGGAGCATCGTCTCAAAGCAGCTTTATAATCTTATATGATCTTAAAAAGCCAATTCAAAACTGAGCAGGCCTAGGGCGACAGTGGCAAGGAAAAACTCCCTGAATATAGAAGGAAGAAAACTTGGGAGGAACCAAGACTCAAAAAGGGAGCCGTCCTCCATGGGTGGCCTAGACGTTAATTGATAATTAAGTTGTTTAGCTTTAGCCTTGTGTTCTTGAGTATTACGTGACTATTTGCCCCACTGTGCCCCCCTCCTTGTATGTATTGCTATGTTAGGGGACACAGTTATGGCCAATTGCTTAAGAGATCCCAAACTCTCAGCTGAACTTGTTTTATTTGCATGTATCTATATATCTCTATATCTTTAGCGTTCGGGTGGGGCATTTCAAGGGTTTATAGGGGAGATATAGGGGACATGTAGGGGATCCTGGGAGGTCTTCTGTCAATTAAAAAAATACTTTTAATACACCTTAGGGGTGTGCCATACCGTGTCTTTCGCAATAACACCGGTATAATTAATGTAACGATATGAAACATGCATACTGCGATATTCGGAGGTCTTTACGTAATGACGTAATGCATTTACACAGAGTACGATTACGTCCATTATGTAACTCCTAGGCAGAGCAGCAGACATGGCTGAAAGTGGTTCTGCGCTGGAGGAGTTCGTCGCCAAAAAAGGGGAGCGACATCAGTGGTGTGGGCGTGGTTTCAGTACCAAATATCAGGTGCACAACAAACCACAAATTCACATAAGCTATGGCAAAAGGTCTGTAACAAAAGGGGGAAACGCATCGATTCTGTTTCACCACCTCAAGCAGAAGCACGCAGCCGAGTACGAGAAAAGTAAAAAAAAAGGTATTTTAAAATATAAAATATATCGTGCTGCAATTGTATGTTGTTGAAATATATCACCAAATATATGGTTATCGAAAAAGTCCCTTAAAATGTTGGGATATTATTTTAGGACCATATCGCCCAGCCCTAATACACATGCATGTGTTTACAAGTACAAAGTGTCCCAGTGACGTCTGAGTCCCTGTTCGTCTCTGTTCTGTCTTGTGAACTGATTCATTGACCGGGTTTCATCGATAAGTGGTTTTATTGTATGGCTTTCAGATGATGGACGTTCATTTTGCTGTGGGTTTGTCAGAGCCATTGGGCACTGCAGCATGTGGCTTGAGGCATTAGTGAAGGGTCGTGAGAAATATTTGGGGTTTCCTCCTTAGGGATGAACACGGAGCAAGAAGCAAAGGCTTAAAGCACATGGTGTAAATGCTGCGACGTTCGACCTGAGTGATTTACAAAGTATAACTGATGGAGGCAAATGGAAATAAGGTGCAAAACAGTATGCAAATGATGCATGGGCATGTGCAAAGCAGAGCTCTCAGAGGAACCAGTGACATTACTTAAAGACTCCATAAAGCACTACTGCATTTCACATGGACTTTTGGCACTTTTAGTGGCAAGCAGGTTCTGGCGGAAAAGTGCAGCTTGTAAAGACGGGTCTGCTTTATCGCACAGGGAAAGCCTGGAAATTATTTTCACGAGGAAATAATTCCATCGGTTTAAGGTTAGCACATGGTAGCACATGATACTGGTAAGGGGCTCAAAGTGTGCCAAGATCTTCTACTGTCTTCTACTTAATCCACACGGGGTCGAAGGACAGGAACAACTCTGGGCGAGGTGCCAATCCAGCGAAGGGCACACACACACTAAGGGACACTTTTTTTTAAAGACACCAATTAACCCAACATGCATGTTTTTGCACCCACGCAGACATGGCGAGGACATTTAGACCCAGGCCTCCGATTTGTCGGGACATATCCTTATCATACATTGGCAGCAAATATGTGTCTATCTAAAAGTATAGCTCTCAGATCCTAACGCTAAGCCAATCTGCACTGTTTTAATTGGCTGGTGTTAAAAACTAAACGAAAATAATCAAACAGAAAACACAAGTCCTATAGGCTACACCGTGGCAAGTATTTAATGTGACCTCGCCTCACCCTTGAGTAATAGCAGCTTCATTGTGATGCCAAGTTGACCCATAGAGTCTGAAAAAGTCTTTTCGGAAGGGTAGCAGCCAAAAAAAAACATTTTTGTAAGGGGAACGGGATGGAAAGGTTAAGATATGCTAAAGTTCACAAAGGCTGGAATGAAGAACAGTGGGAAAATGTAAAAAGGTTAAACAAATAGCACGTCAAAGCCAAGCTTGAGATTTTTGGGTCCAGTCGTTGACGGTATCTTGTATCCCTTATGTTCTTTGTTCTTTTGCTAAAACAACACGTTTAATGCTATATATTTATTTTCTATCTATTCGATTCAGAAATATAATTGATTCATCTCTACCTAAACAATGTAGCAGTTATATTTCTGTCACATCTCTGCCTCTGCCATCTCTCTCTCTCTCTCTCTCTCTCTCTCTCACACTCGCATGCTCTCTCTCACACTCGCTCTCACTCTCGTGCTCTCGCTCGCTCTCTCTCCCACTCTCTCTCCCTTTCTCACTCTTTCTCTCTCTCTCGTACTCTCTCTCTCTCGCACTCTCTCTCGCACTCTCTCTCGCTCTCACACTCTCGCTCTCTCTCGCACTCTCTCGCTCTCTCTCTCTCTCTCTCTCTCTTTCTCTCTCTTTCTCACTCTCTCGCTCTTTCTCTCTCTCTCTCCCTTTCTCACTCTCTCTCCCTTTCTCACTCTCTTTCTCTCTTTCTCTCTCTCTTTCTCTCTCACTCTCTTTCTCTCTCTCTCTCTCTCTCTCTCTCTCTCTCTCTCTCTCTCTCTCTCTCTCTCTCTCTCTCTCTATCTCTCTCTCT
>JAUZST010074008.1:0-21420 GCA_034779995.1 Parotocinclus haroldoi
CACAATAAAGGTTTAATAAACATTTAATATGTTACATAAATTATAGCACGTCCCGTCTTATAACATAGGACATGTTCGGTTAATCGGACCAGCCGGTTATTAGGACCAAAATGACCACGTCCCGATGTGGTCCCATTAACCGGAATCGACTGTATATGGTCGCTTGAAATGGTTCCCCGCTGCAAGTGTTGACTATAATCACTATAACATTGCTCAATGAATAGACATCGATGCTGCTGTGATGTTATATAAATAAACAAATATGAAAATATTACGACCACTCACACTTCAAATAATGTTACAACTGTACATCTCAAGGCTCGGGATATGTTAGAGGGTAAGTGCTCATTTGATCCTCATAGTCTATTTATTGTTCATTATTTATTATTCATGAGAAATGGGCAGGCATTAAAATAAGTGACAGTGACAAATAATTATGGCCAGGTGACTGAGAATCTCTAAAACAGCAAGTTTTCTTTGGTTAAATATTGTTCATAAACTTGTTGATGACCAGTGTTATGAACAAAATGATTTCCCTTTGTTTGGATGAACTAAAAGGCATGATTCATCGAAATCCCACAGTAGCTCTGAACTGAAAAGGATGAGACAGATGATTACAGCACACATTTAAGGATTAGTCATAACGCTTATTTGCACATTGCATCCTTCTGTGGTATCAATATTGCCAAATTCACAATAACCATGATCAAACAATAAACATTCATTGACCATTTTATTAAGTACACATCAGTATCTGAACATAAGAAGTAAAACGTATTTTTTTATTTTAGAACAGTGAACTCACTCTCATGTTCAAGAAACCATGTATGGTGCGAAATAATGTTCTTTTTAAATGTTCTTTTCTCATATGCATGCATGGCACAAGCTATAGGCACACAACCCATATTTATATAAATGGCTACTAAAGTTGCATAAATTAATGAATTAATGAAATTTGAGACCGCTGTACTGTGGTTATGGATAGACAGTAAACAAATGTTAAGCCTAGACTTTGTTACTGAACAAATGCACTGATTTCATTACGACACAAAGTGACTCAAAAAAGTATAATATACTGAGTACGTTCCAACTATTGCTCAAGATGATGCAGCCTTTGTATGACAGCATGAGGCACAAGCTGTCAAGCTCTCATGCCCACACTTTGATTAGCAGGTTTGTTCTTGGCCAGTTCTGTTTCTGCATGTAATTACCAAGATTGCATGTTGATTGACATGTTTGGGTCTCCATGTCTAATACAGAAATGTCAGAAAATCCAATAAGCTGTTCCCCATTTTGGACTTTTGCTTACACTGCAATAGCATATTTGACCAGCTATTGAAATCTTTGCTGATTAAATTGTCACACGGCCCAAGAATCAGCACAATTCAAATGAATCATTTGATTATTTCCTAGGTATTTCTGCAAGGTCTTACAACAGAATCAACGTGTTAGTGGCTCAATATTTTTTTCTCATTTCTCAGCTACTTTATCCTGATCAGGGTCATTTAGTGGGAAAGAGCTGATGAATCAAGAGCACAGGCCAGTGCACAGTTTAAGCATGTTTATTGTATATACATATCAAACTCCTTAACTTTTTTAACTTACGATAAATTCAACTTCTATCCATATACATAAAGGCAGCAGAACCACAGCTATGCAATTTTAAAATATTTGACTAGCACATTGGGAGGAAAAAAATCACACACACTCCCACACATGCACACACTACTTGCAAAATATGGAATATTTTAAAATATGTAACGTCTATAGCGTGAAAACAGATCCAGCACTATGATGTCTTTTTGTTTAGCTTAGACTCTAAGATAACTGTACCATTGGCATAGCCTTGAGAAAAAATCACCCAGCCAACCCATAAAACAACGGAACTATAGCACCGAACTTACAATAAATGAGATGCATATAAAATATACTGCTCACAAAAGTTAGGGGGTTTTTCAAAACGAAGTATCCTCTAATAAAACATCCCCTAATGTTTGTGAGCAGTCTAAATAACGCAAGCCATTATTTGAAGGTTTTCTCGATTTTACATTACAAACAATAAAACTCTGTATTACTGTTACTGATACCAGAAATATATCCGAAAATACGATTAAAAATAGATTACAAATACACTGCTCATGAAAATTAGTGATCGAAAGAATGATTTCAATCTGAAATATCCCCTAATTGTTGTGAGTAGTATATAAGTTGATGAACTTAAACTTGTGTTGTTTAATGGTGAAGGTCAAAATGAAACTGTCACTGATGTGTAAGTACCTTTTGAACGGTGTGGTGATGTGTGTATTCTGATGTCTGGATTTGAGGTGAAATATTAGTCATAAAGAGGATGCTCGAGAATGATGAAACATTAGGAAACCAAGCCAGCCTAATCTACTTTAATGCTGCATCAGTGCTGAGCTGTGCTATGGCAAAACACGATTTTTTTGGGAAACACTGCATTTGTGGATGATAATCTGTTTGCCGGGTTTCATAACTGCATTAAAAATGTGTGGCGTTTGCTCTGCAAGCCACCCAATGGCCAGAAGAAATACATAAGAAATTGGGCACTTATGTGAGGGCAAAGGCCTTGAGTCTGTAAACATGCCTGACAGAACCTACATTGGTATTCAAATGGATTGGAGAAGACTTATTCAGGATGAGGTCCCAGTTTATCACAGGACATGGCAGAGGTCACTGATTCAACACTGTTTCAGCCACATAATATTAACATAGCTTGTATACGTGAGTGTACTTAATTGTGAGGTTTAGCCATAAATGGAAACGTGGTGTGGAGTGTGGAGTGGTTTAAGTGCTGGATTATGGAATGTGGACCAAAGGGTTTAAATGTTACCTTCGCCAAGCTGCCGAAAAACTTGAATTAGTTTGTAATTCACTTTCCATTCATTATCATTTGTTAGATACAGGATTATATATGGTTTATCCACATTCAGGTGAATGTTTTCTCTTTAGTGAGGTCCTGCATAGAAGATGACGGTGCTTTACGTATCTGAAAGTATAATTCCAGATTTTACAGATATGGTAATGTCTATAGTGATGTAAAAATGGACGCTTATAATATTACTGTCAGACTATTCAAAGTAAATGTATTCACGGATTGGATACTGAACAGTAGTACAGCAGTAACTTGTTTGACCTGTTTTTTTATGTAGGGAGAGGACTGATATTATTTTGAACTTTTATTATTATTTCATATGCACTTTATTATTATTATTTTATTATTTCATAACGGTAGAGAAAATCTGTTCAGTTTCTAAACAATGTTACCTTAGACAGACTCAACAACAGTTTTCGAGCTTGTTTATGGATGCTCAAATGGAGCAATAAGAGGGGGTCACACTAAATATTGTAACTATTGTAACTGTATCTATTGTAAATATACTGTAACACTGTAACCTATAGAAGCTGTTACGATTTTTTTTATAATTTATATTAATACTAAGATTACTAATACTATTATTATACTAACACTGCATACACAGTTCATTATCTACTGGTTATACTCTAATTAAGGGAGAGATATGATTAAAAAAAAAAAACGTTGGATTCTTGAGCAAGACCCTTGACTCACAATTGTTGTTCTATTGTAAGTCACTCTGGAAAAGGGGTGTCTGATAAAAGACATTAATGTAAATGCGTTTGACTCGATCAGTTTATATCATTCTCTCGGTCTCAGATTCTACCTGTTTGCCATGGTGAGGGTTATGATGAGTTTGGGGGTTTGTCCTCCGATGTTTGCCTCTTTAGAAGTCTGCTTGTTGGATAGTGGTTTGAGGAGTGTATGTGGGTGGACACTTAGCGTTGTTCTCTCAGGGAAACAGTGTGTGTGGCTTTAATCACACTGCATGCTGTTTATCCCGCTGAGTGTTATTGTTCATTCTGCAGGATGGCACTACAGTGGAGCTGCAAAAGGGCACACTTCCAGCTATACTATATACTAATTTATGTTTTATTCAGAGTATTTTACAAGATGAATTGTAAATGAAAACACAGTGTTTTGCCAATAAGAATATTTTAACGCTCGTGAATATTTGCACGCTTTTTTCAGACAGAGCAGACTGGTGAGTAAAATGGTAGAAAATCTCGTGTGATCTGACCTTTGATTAAAGTGAATTCATTAGTCAGTCCTGTCATGCACAATGTCTCTTAAACACAAATGTGAGTGGACAGCATGGCTACCCCTCAGGAGGGAAACAAACAACATCCCAGCTCCTCTGTGGCTTCAAATCCTAAAGAAGTTATTTTTTAATGCCAGCCTGGTAGCCACAAAGCTAAGAAACAGAATGTCCAGGATTAAGTACAGGCAGAATGAGTACAATGTTAGTGTCTTAATTTGCATAATTCAATTTTATTATCTAATGGCAGCCGTAACCTGGGGTCACCCCGGTCTGATCACATGACAACCATAGACCCAGCCCCCACCCTGAGGACCAGGGCACTATCGCTTATATTAATACTGCATACACATTTAATGTATCTTCAGGTTATATTCTAATAAACAGAGATAATTCTAAAAAGAAAAATAATTATATATGGTCATTAGACTATTGCTATAACAATGGTACAGCAAATCTACTGTTGACCTGAAACGTACTAAACTTAATCTATGGTTGGACATGAAGAGAGCAGTCCATTGCTGTCCATAAAATATGACGGCATTCCTTCTGCAAGAAAGAATGGACAAATATTTCACAAACTAATTATGCAAAGATCATAGAGACATATCAAAATATATTTGAATAATATATTAGGCTGGGAAAATGTATCTAATGGGTTTTTGATTTCAGGCTGTAGATCAAAAAGAGACTATTTCAAAGGGGGTATGGTCATTTCCTATAAGCACTGTACTTACACCATGGAATATTAACATCAGCTTTGGTTTGCTCTGTACAAAACAGAATGTCTTCCCAAGTCCCTCCGGCTATCAGAGCAGTGGAAATAATCTTCTAAAAAGCACAAAAGCTGTTCATAGCGTAAGCAGTGGGCAAGGATGGGTGTGCGAGTGAACATCCTAGCATGTCACTAGATAATGACTCTATTTTGGAAATGACCAGAGCATTTTTATGGTTTGTTTTTGCAGTCGAAAGAGATGCAGTTATTGATTTAGACTCATTGTCTTTACCTTTTTTAATATATGGTTCCCTTAACAAGGTTATAAAGCTAAGTAACCAAAGCAGTGTCTCCAAATCATTTTCTGTGGCTATATTAATGTTAAATCCTCAAATCATGCTTAGCTTGGGAGTGACTAGACAGTTTAAGATATTAGTAACAAATTGATCATTGATTTAAAAAGCATATATGAACAAACTGCACTTTTCCATGAATGTCCTGGTGTGATGGGCATTCATACTATGTTGCTACCCTCTGCTGAACATGTCAACAGGAGGTCAGAGTGAATGTGGGCAGCAGGTATAACATGTAGGTCTGTGTTCTGCTCGACATACCGAGCATTCAGAAATTCCCTGTGGAGTTTGTCAAAGTGCATGACAGGCAACATGAGAAGGTCAGTTGATGATGATGATGCCTTTAAAGTGGACAATTGTTTTCGGACATGATGGCTCGATTCAAGCGGAACATTTTCATTTACTTTTTGGTGTGTCTCATTGACTATCGTGTTGTAATTATTTACGTTAAGCATTTGCATGCAGTACAGGTGGTGATGAACCTGTCGTAGTATACCCCGCTTTCAGCAAGCAGGCCACATTTCCCCTAAAGCTCAACAGGATCTGCTTTTATTGTGACATGGGAAACCTGAACTGCAATAAATTCTCACCTGTTAAGTTCCAGGCAAGACAAGGTCTTAGAAAGGTACTCTTAAAGAGCAATGCATTTAAAACTCACGCGTTTATTTACAGCACTCATTACCTTCTTCCAAACTCTCTCTGGACTCAAACATCAGTAAAAATGCCATTCAAGAGCTTAGTGGATCGGCTATTTATAGCTAAGCAGTCAGACCATGCATAGCAAAGTGAGCTCATGATGCACAACACCAAGTCTTAGTGCTTCTCTATCTTAAACATAAAAATATCTAGTATGATTATAAAGTTACATAACTATTTTTATTTCCATTCTTCCTTCTAAACTACACTTCTTAAGTGCAGGGGGTCTTTATAAATAGTAAACGTGTGATGTGAACACCAAGATCGCTTAATAGCCTCCAAAATTATTGCTTGCCCAATGAATAAAATGATGTATGTAGTTCATTAAGTATTGGTACACCAACATTTTACGCATTTATGCATTTTATATTATTTATGTTAGTTATTTATGTTCAATTTCAATTATTTATGGGATAATTTCTTTTTTATTATTTTCCCACAAAATACGCTATACAGCAAACAGGAGTTCCTTTTTCTATCACAATATTAAGGAGATATTTAATGCTGCACCTACACCCTAATACCTAAATACTGTGGCTCACTTTTGGTCATTTAGTTAAAATATTAGCACAAATAATAAGGTAGTTATGGTTAAGGTGTGGAAAGTGGTTTAGGTAATGGACTATGGACCAGAATGTCCAGGGTTCAAATCCCGCCTCTTCCACAGTTGGGTCCCTGAGCAAGGCCCTTAACCCACAATTGCTTGGATTGTAAGACTGTATGAATTGTCGCTCTGCATAAGGGCGTCTGCTAAATGTCATAAATGTGAACGTAAAAATAACTGCATCCAAAACATTGGTATTAGTATGGAAAATATAACAGAAATACTCAAGTCATGTTAAAACACTTCATAACAGTAATACTTAATGGCAGTAATTGAGTAATCTTTATTATTGTTCACGACTGGCATCATGTAATGGTGACCAGTAGTACCCCGACTTTAAGCGCGGGTGCTCAAACATTATGTTATCCTACATGCTAATAGATGTGTGATTGCAGAGCTGCAGCTAACCTTCCAAAATGCGTTAATGCCTTTAACGCTGGGCACAAATTAACGTGGTGTTAGTTTGCTGGCCTTTTGCCTTCAAAGTGTCTTAGGTGTTTTCAAAGTCGAACACAGGCATGGCTGAGTTATAAAACCTATAGACATGTGTCTAAGGCTGTACGTAGTGTGTGTAGGTGTAAATGTGTGTGGGAGAGCAGAGAGCAGGGAGCAGGAGTGAAACAAGCTTTTATCTCTATGGACAAGTGTGTGGTTAAACAAGTACTGAAAAGAAAGAAAGAGAAAAAGTATGAGTGTGAAGCTGGCCACATGTTCCGGACA
Source organism: Parotocinclus haroldoi (assembly GCA_034779995.1). Taxonomy (NCBI): domain Eukaryota; kingdom Metazoa; phylum Chordata; class Actinopteri; order Siluriformes; family Loricariidae; genus Parotocinclus; species Parotocinclus haroldoi. Next base: position 7,222 of record JAUZST010074008.1, read on the forward strand.
GCATGAGTGACAGCAGAAGATGTGTGAATATGTGTGTGTGTGTGTGTGTGTGTGTGTGTGTTCACATCTACTTGTCAAGTTGCTGTTGTCCTAGGCAACGTGTCATTCCTCCTGTCAAACAAACCTTCCAAAATAGACCTGACAACATTTCAAAACTCGTCTTCCAGTCCTGAACTGAAACAGTTCAGTAATAACACAAAGATTTTAAGCATTAACAAGCATGCTGTCAGTGTGCTCTACAAACACACTCACACACCAAGTCTAAGCAGCGTGTGAAGGGAACGTTCTTGCCTTCTGCCACTCTGCTGACATTGACGTCAGCAACTAACAGCCTGCCTGTATCATGTTTGTTTGCACCATTGGTTATGTAGTCACTCTACAGAATGCCTGAACAAAACTCTATCTAAGAAACATTTTCCAATTTAAACACACACGTATTTTATGACAGGTGTTGGGAAGGCACAATGGCAGTTCACTCATTCGCAAATGATGGACCTTGCCTGAGGGAGGAGAGGTCAGAGGAGGGGAGCGATTGCTGACACTGCAACAGCGACCCCTTCTGAGAACATCCAAGCTTATTGCAATAGTCATACATGTTTATTATACAATATAGGTTTTTCCATGATTAGGGATGCAAAACAGGATGCCTAAAAATGGAATGACCTGTCACCTGAGATTAGATAAGCAACATGACTTTAAAAGGCAGCTGAAGACATTATCATACATTTTTTTTAAATTGGCTTTTCTATTTTTACTTGCTTGGATTACAAATAACACAGTATTATCATTTTTTTCTACCATTAATACAAAAACAATCATTATCATTGAACTATTTATTGATTAACTATGATTAAAAAGCTAATCTATTTTAACTGCATTTATATTTTTTATTCATAAAACTGTTTGAGGGTACATTGTTCACCACTTTTTTATTTTTATTTTCAATTAACCCAAAAGCTGAATCCTCATTTGTTTTTTTGTTTTTTTAATTCAACTACAAAGGTTTCAGGAAAATATACTTTTCATAAAATTAGGGGATATTTAATCATGGATTATATTTCATATTTTATTCCATAAATCCACATTTCATAATGAAATATCCCCTACCTTTTGTGAGCAGTGTAATATTTTAGTTTAGTAGATTTAGCAGATGCTTTTGTCCACAGTAGTAGTGTGTGTGCCTGTGCCCTATGATGGGCTGATGGCCTTTTTAGGGTAAGGGCCCGGCTTAATGTTACACCTCCCACTTCACACCTCTGTACCTGTACAAACTATTCAATGTTCCTGCTGTGTGAAGGATTCGCTAGGTTACATAAGACATACAGTACATTTTTAGAATGATCAGTGAACACACACACACACACACACATACAATGTGAAGATGTCATTAACGATCATAGGTCACAACCAAGCATCCATCCACTCTGTGTCGTGTTCGACACCTACTAGCTACAAATATTTATGCTGCAGATTATTTCTAGTCAACCCCCCACCCCCATATCTATAAAGTACTTAACCTAAGGTGCTCTAACACTCGAAATTCACCCGTTATGAAATAAAGAGAACTACATTTAATGCCTAAATGTTGTGCTAGCATTTGAAATGTCAGTATTGTTAATAGCGGTGTGTTTAATTGATTGGACTGATGCGTTCAGTACACAACAGTGGGAGCTGCAGCTGTGGGCAGAGTTGAAAGAAGCTTATGTAAGAAGGCTGCACATTGTTTCTTCATTGCTTCAAGCACTTCCATATGAAGCGAGCATGGCACACTCATAGCTAGTTTGAGCCCCTCCATCACTGAAAATAACACCGGAAGCACCACTCAGGTTAGTGCACTTAATAAAGCAAGCACTCTTCACAGTAAGCACATGGGTTGAGAGAAAGAAACAATGTGGTTTTACCTGTGAAACAGCTGTTATGCAGTTCCGGCAAAAACAGCTGCTGCATAGTGAGTTTTGATATTAAAAGAGCACGTTAGGTTCTCTTATGCATAAAAATGTTGAGTTGTAAGTTACATATGGTATGGATAACATAATTGGATACTCTTAAGTTATGGCAATCTAGAATAATGTCATTAGCTGTTTCCTTGGAATAAACCAGGGTTAGTGTGTAGATAAGGGAATAAATCAGTAGTTCTTCAATAAAGCTTTAGTTCAAAGACAGTTTTGTTGATCAAATCAAAAGGCTGAAAATAGCAAATTGAATCATATGTTGTTGATAGTCTAATCTGAATGTGCACCTTATATATCTTGGCACTCGGCTACTTCACATTTTGCCAAATTCTGTTGTCAAATTATTTTTCTCGAATTCATTTCTTGATTTCTCGATGCATTTCTGTTCTCGATGCGTTGTCTTGAAACTGGAGCTTGTATGAGTAGAGGCGCGTGACTCATATGCCCTTTCCAGTCGAAACATAATATCTCCACTCAAATCTGTGGAAAACTTTATTATGTTTTCAATTTTTTTAACATATATTCTTAGTGCACATAAGTCACCATTGGCCCTAATAATAAGGTTAACAGACAACCAAACCACTATTCCAACCTAATACACCACCATGACTGATCCACCACCATGCCATCCTCATACGACACCGTGCCACCTTCATATACCACCATGACTGATCCATCAATGCATAAACTGAGCCGTATTTGATCCAGAATTGTCTGCTATTTGTGCACCATTCCATTGTCTTCCACCACCATGTCACCCGCATATACCACCATGCCATCCTCGTACAACACCCTGTCTCCTTCATACACTATCCCGATGGCAAATGAGTGATGGCACAGTTGGAGCCATAAGGTAGATTACCTTTTCAAATGGCCCAGAGTCTAAATGCCATGATGAAATTTATTGTGACTAGAAACAACTGGGCCAGCTTTGATTAACAATACACTTGTCAATGACACAACTAAACCATTAGTGACTAAACTAAACCATATAAACTAACCCCCCCCCTCCCTACAGCATCATGTCTCCCTCATGCACCACCCTAATAGCAAATAAGTGACGGAACAGTTCTGAGCCATACTTACTTTTTCACAAAGCTTTAACCAAGTCTCTCTGCCATTACACAGCCAGAACTGCACCTTTGGTAGATTAACTTTTCCCATGGCCAAAGTGTTGGAATGCCATGATGAACTCATGTGGCAACACCTATGCCAAATTGGGTTAACAATAAACTTGTCATTGCCATAATCGGGCCATATTCAGGCCAAACCTTTCTGCTATCTAGGCACTATGCCACCCTCTTACAGCATCATGCCTCCAATATACAGCATCAATGCTCCCTCATGCACCGCAATGCTGCCTACACACTGCACTGACGCCCTCACACACCATCGTTTCAACCTCATACACCACAGTGCCATCCTTGTACACCACATCCCTCTCTCATATGCCATCATATCTCCCTCATACACCACAATGTATGTGTATGTACCGCTTGCTATTTGATATGATAACATAATTAAGTCTTTTCTCAGCTTTGCATAATTTATTCTGTGACTGTACAGCTGCTTTGGCTTATTACCTTCCACATTTGTCTACAAGTTGAATTTGTCTAATAACTGAATCAGTATCAGTGTCCATTAGACCAATATTCTGGTCAGATCTATAAGGATAATGATTATTTTATTAAATATACTGCTCACCAAAATTAGGGGATACTTCAAAATGACCCCTAATGAAATATTCCCTATTTTTGTGAGCAGTCTATGTGTCTACTTCTGTTATATGGGTCAATGTGGTGAGGGCATAATTCGAGACAAGTGTATTACATGGCAGCGTTTGTCCTTCTAATAATGCCTACCCTAACCAAAAAATCAAACAAGAAGTACCCCTCACACAGACAGCTCCACAAAGATAGTAATACTGCTTTTGGTAGAGGCAAGAGATCAAAGCAACATATGCAGAATTCAGCATTGTAAGAAAGCACATTACCAGATTTAACCTTTTGTCGCCTCCCATGCAGTGTCACACTCTGAAATGTTTCTTCTCATGTGAAAGTGAATGGGATGTGAGAAGCCTAGGAAGTGAAAAGAAATCTGATAAAGGAGCATTAACAGCGGTTCTTAAAATGCCAGCTGCAGAACATCTTTGTGGGAGGCACGGAGGATTTGGGGTTTCTTAGAGGGCAAAAGAGGACTTTTCACATCTCATAAATCTCAAACATCATACAGAGTAAATGCAGAAGCTTCAGTAAAAGGCATGGAGTGTCAGATAGGCTTATTAAGCATTCTTTGAAATAGGTCTCAGCCTAATGAAAGGTTGTCACTCACATCCACAATCAATTAGTACTCACATCCAAATGCAAAATCCGCCACTCATACCAACTGTAAGCTGAGAATTGATCTTGAATTGTTAAGTATTTGTATGAAAAAAGAATAAAATGCCACTCATAGTTCTTATTAAGTATTGTGCTTAAAAGATGCTGCTATTGCTTAAGTGTAAGGGGAGGAAACGGTAACGATTTGCCATTGTAACCTATAGAAGCTGTTGTATTCAGATATGTTTTTTTTTTTCAAATATGATCTCAATTTTTTAAAGTGTATTTAAATTTTTCTGATTGTATTCTAAAACGAGACTAATAAATAATTATACATGGTTGCTACACCATTGCTAAAACAATGGTGTATCTAAGCTAATGGTGGCTTCAAATATTTGCACAGTACTGTACCCTGCATGTGGACAGTTGAATGATAAACGTTGTTTCTCACACAGGTCTAGTTCCTTGCCTCAGACTGGTGAGGTTTCTAATTAAATGATGTTTCCACTATGTTTTAATAACATGTCTTAGAAAATTTGAGTAGATGATGCATTGATTATGCAGACATTCCTGTCAAAGTTTACAGATGATTTGAAATGAGAGTTTCTACAATTAAACGCACAGTGGAACCTTGGGATGCTGTTCAAACTCACTTGTTCAGAAGCAAAGTACATTTTATTTGAAGTACATTTATGTAATTTATCAGACAACCTTATCCAGAGCTACTTACAATTGATACAATCTTAAAAGCTGGGCAATTGTGGGTTAAGTGTCTTGCTCAATGGCCCAACAGTGGCAGCGGTGGGATTTGAACCTTTCACCTTAGTCAAATACCTTAAATTTAGCCACCACAGTTCACATGCCTTAAAAGTGAGAAGTAATGTAAATAGGATATATCCATTCCCGACCACCGAATAGATGTTTACTTACGAAATGTAATTACTGAAATCGACTAGACTGGATTACTTGCATCATGGTAGTAAGATCACACCATTGAATGTTTTAATTAAGATATTAATATCTGAAGCTGGAATTTTTGTTGGTGGCAAGAAAATTTCATATCTGAATTGTTCCAGTGAAGAGGTGCTCGAATTCTGATGGTCCACTGTACACTTCCAATCAGTTTGATTTTGTTTTGGCAGGCCTAATATTTAAATGGAGCTTTCCATTTGAATAACATTTTTCCCATTGTCTCCAGTGAAGGATTCATCCTGGTCATGGCTGCAGTAACACTGGCTTACCTGGCATACACACTAGGATAATAAAAGAATGGATTGTCTTGAGGCACTTAAACCTGTGAGCCAGATAAACAGCTGACAAGCCCAGTGTAGAGTTTAAAATCCATTTATCTTAAATTTAATGCTAATGCTACGAGGAATTAAACTGTATCTGTTGGTATAAAGCAACATTAGTATCTCAAAACAGGATCAAATTTAGCCATATGTACTTCTACTCATTTGTGTCCTCTCCTTTCTTGCATACACAATTAATTACAGTTAATGGTTATGTAAATGGGAGCAGATGGAGGCAAAGCAGATGTTTTTGAATTTCTGCTCCAACAGTAGAAACGGTTGCAATGAGTTTTCACACAGCCTCCTGTAAAGCATTTCTAAAGCTTACAAATAGCTTCTGTTCCTTACCACCAAATAGCAGCCCTTACAAATTGTAAGCAAATTTCCTTGGGGTGACTCCACTTACCCTGAGCATAATTTCAGTGGAGTCCAGAGACTATCCTGGAAGTGATTGGCAACAGGCTTTAGTGCTTCATGGACAGTGGGTCAATCCATCTAAGGGCTCCCTGATATTCACATAGTACGCCCAGTCTAGCGTTTCAAGCCAAGTCTTCAATACCTGCTGTTTCCATCAGCTGACTACTACCTCTGAGTCACAGAAGTGTAAGCAAGAGAGAATATTCATTGTTAAAAAAGTGACACATGATGGCTCGACCAAACAAGCATCGACCATCGAAACTTGCCTTGTCATCATTTGCAATGCTTCAGAAGCCGAGATTAAAGAAACACCACAAGAAGAACACAAAAGCCTGTACGTCTGAGAGGCTGATACTAAAACATTTACTACAGAGCTGTTAAAGTGGCCTCTTAATTAGAGGCTGTCTCAGAGCAGGATGAGCAGTTTTCATGGGGAGAGTAATGGAGAAGTACTGCACCATCCCATTGGCCAGTGAACTCAGAAGAGGCGGGTTGTTTGGGATCATGTAGTACAGACATTGCGGGAATCAGAGGTGTAATCAGTGGAGAAAATTGGTCGGAATGATTGCATTGCAAGTTGGCGGGGTCATTTTAAATGATGAATATATAAATAATATAATTATGCCCAAACTAATGTGTTTTGGATCGATCTAGCAATTTCTACTTGTAATATAAACAGGGAAATCAATGGTAATGAAACAATCATAAATTCATTATTTAATGTTTAACGAGCTTTAAGGAGCTCAGGTGGGGCAGTGGTTTAATATGTTAGTCCCCCACCATGGGAAAACAGGGAATACGTAGTACTTACTCATGATCAAGCTCCAGTGCAACTACAATAATGCTACCCTGCCCTGTGATGTACTGCCATCCCATCAAGAGCATGCTTATACCTGCAATCTGTGTACTTCAGGGGTAGGTGCCGGTGTTACAAAAAAAACAAAAGAAATGACATTCATACCTGATGATGTCGTAATGTGTTTTACTGAGCAGTCCGTGTGATCATACAATCACGTTTACAATGAGCATGTACAGTTTCTTTTCAATATGCTAATTCGAGAAATGGTCTGTGATTGGTGAAATTGCTGAAATGTCCAGTCTTGCATGAACAAGTGATTATAAGATAAGTCTGTTCGCTCCACCACCATCTTGGCCGCCAGACAGGTATTTCCAGCCATATAGGAGCTGACTCTTATCTCTTTGAATAGGGATGGACCTAAGTAGCCAAAACTGAAATTGAAAGGAATGTCTAAATGCAGAATGTTTAGAATCGTTGGTTTGATCTGACAAAAATCGTCTTTGATAACAGACAGGGGCTCTACACCATCGGTCGTCACCAAATTAAAGTAGGTGCATGGAGGGAGATCACACACACACACACACACACACCCACACACACACACACACACTGGCTACTGTGATTTTACCTGGCTTTGAGTGCTGCTCTGTTTGCTTTTCAATCACCATTAACACATCACACATCACAGTTTTTGGTGAATCAGGTTAATCTCACACGAGACAAATGAGAGCTACCTAACCTTTAATAGAATAACCAAAACATTTGGAGAAAAAAATCTGTCATCTCATGTCACCCATTATACCCATATTATTTGACAGTTCCAGCTGGCTGAACTTTATAATTATTGCTGTAACTATAGATATGAGCATTTTCAGGTGAGTAGCTATTGTTCTCGCCATTCACTGACTTGTGAAGATCAATACAGTTTCTCTAACTTGAAATGTGTTCTCTTGCCTTTCTAATGTTAAAGAATACACCATACATATATGTCTGAGTGAAAAAGATAGATAAGACTACTGCTTGAATGGTTCAAGATACTCTGATGAACTCAAAAGAATATTGAATAGTGCTCAAATAAAATGTAAACAAATGCGTCAGTTATGTTGTGTTACTCAGAATTTCGTATCACATGTCTGGCTTATTGTCATCGGTAGAAAATCTCAGAAACATTTCACTGTGCTCCTCAGCAGCTTCAAACACAAAACCTTCAGGGTTGCAGGCCAAGCTGTCTTATGGTAACAAAGCTGTATTTCAAATGTAACCTCAGTTATATTAAGGTTTGCATGTTAATTTTAGCTTCTATCCAGACCTTGTTTCAAAGATTCATCCCAAAACCTGAATGGTACCCCACTTATGACAACAGGTGCAAGCAAATTGTCATCTGAGCACTGGGCATTTCCTATTTGCTTCCTGCCCTGTGTATAATGCCAGTGAATGTGCCAACTATTTCACTACAACAATGCCAGGGCCTCATACTGCTGGCCTTTTCTGGTCAGTGACCTTGCTCTACACTGTGCCATCACAGCTATAATCAGACTCTGGAACGGATGCAGGAAGACTCGCTAGTCGCTTTTGTCCCCATTATTAACCTAATTATGGGTGGGATTTGGAAGCATGGTGAGCTTTCAAAATTACTTTCTTCCTTCTCATAATTAGCTTGCACTGGGTGGTAAAATGTTTATTCGAACACAGCAGATTTCACAAATCCACCTCTTTAGCATGCTGAAATGTATCATGCAGTATGAATAATAGATACACAACGAAGCTTCTGAATTATTACAAATGGACTGATGCTTGAAATTGGTAGATAATAGGGGTGAGAATCACTAGGCCCCTCACTATTTGATTAAATTAGGATGCAGTTGGCTGCTATTGGCTTATTAATTGATTGATCAATTATCTTTTTCTGTCCAAGATCCCTTGTTTCTCACAGGGATAGCATGACTTAATTTTGCCCTTATATTTCTTTTTCAATGCTGGATTAAATTGCCAAGAGTCATCTTGATCATTTGGTGTATGGTGGTCAGCAAACACTCCAATTTAATTTGCAACATTTATTTCTAAATTAATTTAGGCTATTAATTGTTTTGTATAATTGTCACAGTTCCAAGTGTAATGTCCAAAGGAAAATGAGTATATCAAATCCAAGCACTGAAATAACACAGAAATCTAATACTGTACACAAAGTAATGAAATGTGGCATGTTCATTTGATCCTAAGAAACAGTACCAAAACATTTTTATTTCACGGCCTATAAGACTTTTTTTCTTTCTTTTCATTATTATTATTATTATTATTATTATTATTATTATTATTATTATTATTATTATAGTTGTGTGTTAAAAAAATAATCTGCTGGGAGTCTTTCAAATAGTGACCATACAAATTCCTGTTTTTTTTTTTTTTCCAAAATCACACTCTGTGACTTAAAACTGTCCTTTGATTTGCAATGATTTTAATCTATTAAAAGTCATTTAAAAAGTGCTGGTTAGGAACTTCCCACAATTCCCTAACAACAATTTTTTCTCAGACAACTCTTTCTCCCTATCTATCACAAATAATCATCTGTTATATAATTACTGCATTAAAGGATTCAGGGAACCGAAACCACAAAGGGTCAATGTTTTATAAACTGGTCTGAATCTACTCCCATTCACAATTTCTTTAATCATTTCAACAGCTTGAAAAGGTCAGTCCATACTTCTCTTTTCCTAGCTACAGAGTATCGTTCCTCCTGAGGGATCCCCAGATGTTCCCAAGCCAACAGTGACAGATAATTCCCAAGGGGTCCTGGGTTTGTCCTGGTTATCTCCATTCAGAGGAAATTGTGCCTGGAATAGCTCCAGTGGGAACTGACTGATGAATCATGTCCTTTTTCTGCCATCAAATTTTCTTATTCAACATAAAATGCGAAAAGCAAGTTTTGGGTGACTTTCATATTTAGGACCAAGCCATGAAAAAAACAGGGCACGTTTTCTGCAGTAGTGTCTGAGGTAGTGCAGTCCATTTCATCATAGCATTCCCACAATTCAGACTCTCCCCTGAGACTGCACTAAGAAACTGCTGCAAATGGCCTGCATTTCAAGCACTTCATACAAATCTGCTGTGGCCCAGCGTAAATTTAGCGTCTGTGAATGCACTATTAAATAACCCAACAGTACCTAGGACAGGCGCATGGGTTCTAGTTCAGCTACAGTGCAGTTCTTAAGTAACTGAAGATATTTTTGTCATTTTGTCTTTTTCCATCTGCATAGTGACAGTCACTATGAGGTTAAACTGTACAATGTTACACATTTAAGTTCTATCTAGACCAGAAACTCTACAGACACAATGGACTTCTTTGAGGGAGAAAAGTTCAGATGTGGATCATCTCCCAGCCCATAGTGGCAGGGTTTTTTGGCAACACATAGTACAACTAATGCATTAGCATTTCAGCATTGCTTATATAGAACCAGTTTGGAGTTTACTACATGAACACAGGATTGGCGGTGGTTCGGTGGGGTAGCACCGCTGCCTCAGAGCAAGAAGGTCCCGGGTTCAATCCCAGGGTGGAGTGGCCTGGGTCCTTTCTCTGTGGAGTCTGCGTGTCTGCATGTCCTCTGCATGGGTTTACTCCGGGTTCTCCCGTTTCCTCCCACAGTCCAAAGACATGCGTGTTAGATTAATCTGTGTCTCTAAAGTGGTGGGCACTGGCTGGCCTGCAACCCCATGTGGATTGAGCAGATGATAATGAATAAATAAACACAAACAAACTTTTAAAAATCATGCAAAGGCAAAACTGTCACCTAGGCTGCAAACACATGTAAATTACCTTAAAAGAAAGTAACCCAAGGAGTACGCTGAAAACTAAATAGCAAAGGTCCTGCAAGCAGAAACAGTGAAAAAAAAGACAAACCTTATAAGAAAACAAGTAACAATCGGAAAGATATCAATGAGGAAGTGACGTTTTACCTGGCCAACGATTCAATACTTTAGCTTTTAAAGTGACTTTTACAATTAGAAATACTTACCAAGTTGCATTGCCACTGATGTACTCATCGGTCATGAAGAGAGACAACTAAATCTGAAGTAATCTGTCCATTTTTTATTATTACTGTGATATTATTCATGGATGCCTACAATGTTTAGAACTTAATGTGGTAGTACTAATCCAAGTGGTCTCTTATTTATGTAGGTTATATTATATATAATATATTATAAATAATTTCTATGATTTATTTTGCTATTGCTATTCATGTTTTGCTAATCATTAGTAGAAAAAATATTTGAATTCTGCACCATTTGCAAGTTAGTCTTACAGAGGAACATGCAAAGGTATCATTACACATCAAGGATCGTAATCCTGCTTATATGATACTAATTCAACGCTTATCTAACAATACTAGCAGATATCTAGCAGATACAATCACTTTCTTGATTTAGACAGGAGCAGTTGGCCTGACAACACTACAAGAGTTAATTCAACACTGTAGGTCAACATCAGGACATGTTACAAGATCTTGCTGTGTAAAATGGAGCCACTGACCTTTTATCTGCGAGCTGCTCTGTACGTATCCTCTTGATGATTTGGTGTACTCTCTGTGGATCAAAGCTCTAAATGTCACTTTTGAATTCATAGACCTTCCTTGTCCATCCTGGGTTTGATTTCCACATCAGGAAATTAAGTCTCATCCTCATGAACTCAGCAGGAAGAATATAATGATAATAATAATATACCCACATTTTCTTGGTTGAAGTTCTTGGTTGAATCACAGCTCATATTAGAATTAGACACCTTCAAAGTGACGGTGAGCGTGATTTTACCGAAGATAAATGCAAAACAAAAGCCTTTATACCGTGGCCAAACGATGTTTGGGATGCAACATTGTGATGCATTTGAAACGGGGGCAGGATTTGATCATAATTTGTGGATTTTTCCCAACAGTGTGGGACGTTTATTAAAATCCATTTTGAAAAAATGTGTTAGGTGCAATTGGGGACAGCTGCCCAATTTTGTAAAATGCACTTTTTTTTGCATACATACAGCAAAATTGACTTCTTGTTTATTTATTCATCTGTGTCCATCTATTTTTTATCACCATGGATCTGATTCTATTGTAAGGCCAAATTAGTTAAAAATCAAACGAGTCTTGCTGCACTACAACCCTACATTCTCACACTTTCATTGCTTTAGACCTGCAATTCTAAATAATAATTAAATATTATTTTTAAGTAGTACATTACATCTAATGCATACTGCACGTGCTCTTTAAAAAAAAACAACAACGAGTCACTGCCCTTGAACTTTACCCAGCTGCTGGAGGGAGTTGAGAGTTTTTCGAACCTGACACTTGATTTTGACAGGTGCATATTGACAAAAGAAGTGGTGGCAGCTTTCAAACATACACTAAACACTACAGGTCTGTTTCCCTTGTGTCTAAGCAAAAAGCATAAAGGGAATTTTTAAGGTCAGTGTTGCTGTTTGCTTTGATATTCGCCTTTCCAATGGGTGTGTCCTGACTTTCCACGTCTTCAGTAGACTTTAGAGATGACCTGCTGCACTTGTGGGCGTCACTGTTTGGGTCTTCCTTAAGTGATGCCTGATCCTGATCAGTCTCTCGATGGTAGAAGTAGTTAAAGTTGGATACAATTACCGGGACGGGTAATGCAATGGTCAAGACACCAGCAATCGCGCACAGAGAACCCACGATTTTGCCTCCAACTGTCACAGGCCTCATATCCCCATATCCAACGGTGGTCATTGTAACCACAGCCCACCAGAAGGCGTCTGGGATGCTGGAGAAATGGGATTCGGGCTCATCAGCTTCAGCAAAGTATACAGCACTAGAAAAGAGGATGACGCCAATGAAAAGGAAGAAGATAAGCAAGCCAAGTTCTCGCATGCTAGCCTTCAGGGTCTGACCCAAAATCTGGAGGCCTTTTGAGTGTCGTGAGAGCTTAAAAATGCGGAACACCCTGACTAATCTGATGACCCGTAAAATGGCCAATGACATGGCTTGCTGCTGCTGCTGTGGCCCGTTATCATGCTCCGGTCCATGCTGCTGTTCCACCAGTTCCGTCCCCACTGTGATGAAATAAGGCATGATAGACATGATATCGATGATGTTCATTACTGTTTTGGAGAACTCTGACTTACTGGGGCATGCAAAGAACCTCACGAAGAGTTCAAAAGTGAACCAGATGACACAGGTAGTCTCAATGACAAAGAATGGGTCGGAGAACGTGAGCGATGGCCGAGCTGGTAGAGTGGCATTGCCGCTCCCTCTGGTTGCAGCCTGAAGCTCTCTTTCATCCCTGAACTCAGGTAAAGTCTCCAGACAAAAGGTGATGATGGATATGGTGATGACGATCACAGACACAATGGCGATACCCCGTGCCGGACTCGAGCTTTCAGGATACTCAAAAATGAGCCAGACCTGTTTCTGGAACTCGTTCTGTGGCAGAGGTTTTTCTTCCTCCTTGATGAAGCCTTCATCCTCACGGAACCGTTCCATGGCTTCTTCGCCCAGCTGGTAGAACCGGATTTCATCAGCGAACACATCAATGGAGACGTTTACAGGGCGACGGATCTTTCCACCTGACTGGTAAAAGTACAAAATCCCATCGAAACTTGGCCGGTTTCGGTCAAAGAAATACTCATTCCGGAGTGGGTCAAAATACTTGATACGCTTATCAGGATCTCCTAGTAAAGTATCAGGAAACTGATTTAGTGTCCCAAGCTGGGTCTCGTACCTCAGACCAGCAATGTTGATGAGCACCCGTTCGTTGCTCCTCTCATTCTCCAGATTATCCACCATATCAACCACGTCTGAGAGGTCCTCATCGAAGATCTGAGGCAGCCGATCCGCACAGCTGAACGTGTCACTCGCGTCGTTCATCCTCCACGATCCCGGTTCCGTGTTGATCTCCTTGCCGCGCTCATCGTTTCTGCCCGGTGCGGAGCGGCAGATGTCTGCGCTCTCACCCGCGCTCCCGTTTTCCAAACTCACCAAGGCTATCTCCATAACGGATCCATGAACTGCGCGTCAGAATAACACAAACTCGTGCACACTTTAAAACCCTGCAAGTCAACAGGTTTTGCAAACTCTTCTCATACTTTTGAAGAGTTCCGTTAAAACCAGACAGGTTTGTAGTGACATATAAAGCGCACGAGCGCGCACGAAACGGAGCGTCGGCACGAGCTCTGTGCAAAGTAAAGAAAAGCCCTGAACTGACAGAAGAAGCTCCGGATGATAAAGTAATATTTTGATGATGATGATGATGATGATGATGATGAATCCTCACGTCAAAACTCCCGTGCAGCGCCGACAGGGAATCCTCTCTGTATATCGTGGCATTATAAGCCACGCACGCACGCACGCACGCACGCACGCACGCACACACACACACACACACACACACACACACACACACACACACAC
>JAUZST010074019.1:0-17500 GCA_034779995.1 Parotocinclus haroldoi
GTGTGTGTGTGTGTGTGTGTGTGTGTGTGTGTGTGTGTGTGTGTGTGTGTGTGTGTGTGTGTGTGTGTGTAAGAATGAGACAGTTCTGTAAATCTGGCTGTTTAATTACTTTAGGATAATTAGCCTTTAAAAGTGTTCTGTGAATAATGGGATGTTCCTGTTGACATTGATTCACCGGAGGCGATTCATTCAGAATAATTGAGTAAAATCGAATCAAACTGAACAGTCTTAAAAAAAAGCACATAAATAAAAATCAAATCCGAGTTTTGTCAGACTTGATTAGAGACGATACAGCAGTGAGTGAGCAGTGAGCTTTAAATTGCTTTGCTCCTTCAGGACCGTTCGGTTTCAGTCCAGTTGAGCAGATTTAAATGCGGACTGCTCAGTGTCACGTCAAATCTGAGAATCAAGTGAAATACAATTGAAATGGGTTAAAGGAGGGTCTAGAAGGTGTGTGGTGTGGTGTGGTGAGAAGGGCTGTGTTTGCTGAAGCCATGTTCTCCTTAACTCTAAGTTCACCCATCTCTGAAGCGACATGGAGAGGCCAGTGTGGAGGGAGTCCTTACCCAGCTTGTCCTGGAGAACCTGCAGCTTGCACCGCTACAGTGGGGTGAGTGGAATCCATGCAGTTATACTGTAATGTTCACACTGTGTCACATCAAGCAGTGCATAGTAGGGTGAGTAGGTGTGCTAAAGTCCACTGTATACAGGATATACACACATTACTTTGTTACAAGCATTGTGCACTATTGTGAGTAAAATAAACACAATACTGTAAGCAAATAGTGTACCACTATACTATACTATAATATACTGTACTGTACTGTGCTATACTATAGGAAAGCTCTACACCTGAAAAAAAGTACTGCACACTGGGTCAAAGGAATCTATACCACTATACTATACTATACTATAGGCAAACTCTACACCTGAAAAAAGTACTGCACACTGGGTCAAAGGAATCTATACCACTATACTATACTATACTATACTATACTATACTATACTATACCCTAGGCAAACTTCACCTGAAAAAAGTACTGAACACTGGGTCAAAGGAATCTATACTACTATACTATACTACACTATACTAGATGCAAACTCTGCATCTGAAAAAAGTACTGCACAGTGGGTCCAAGGAATCTATACCACCATACTATACTATACACCTGAAAAAAGTACTGTAAACTGATCCTGTGGAATCTTTACCACTATACTATACTATACTACACACAAACTCTACATCCAAA
Source organism: Parotocinclus haroldoi (assembly GCA_034779995.1). Taxonomy (NCBI): domain Eukaryota; kingdom Metazoa; phylum Chordata; class Actinopteri; order Siluriformes; family Loricariidae; genus Parotocinclus; species Parotocinclus haroldoi. The sequence goes on from JAUZST010074019.1 coordinate 1,251, forward strand.
CAAGCACTGTACATTGGGTTAGTGGAATATATACCACTATACTACACTATACTACACTACACTACACTATACTATACACAAACTTTACACCTGAAAAAAAAAGTACTGTACACTGATCCTGTGGAATCTATACCAGTACGTTATACTATACTAGACGCAAACTCTACACCTGAATAATGCACTGTACACTGGGTCTGTGGAATCAATACTATTGTACTATACTACACTACACTATCATACACTTTACTATACTTTACTATACTATACTATGCTGTACTATACTATATTATATAATCTACAGCTGAAAGGAACATTGCTTATTTGATGGGAATGTTTATTCATTTAGTTTACCTGGTGGAGAATGCACAGATGTGTAAACAGAGCTAAAATCTTATATGTGACCTCATTATTTGACCTCTTCTCGTATTCTCCTCTTAAAGCATGAGATCACTGTGTGCACTTTTACTGAGTGAAATGTTTGTCAGAAATAATTCTTCTGTTAGTTTAGATTATCTGCTGAAGTATTCCTAAGATATACTTTGACAGCATTAAAGGGTCCACTTACTAGATTACAAATAATTATTTTTCTCAATGTATTTTCAGTTTTATTTTTGCAAAATGTTATAGTTTTATTTGCAAATATAATTTATTATTACCCATTTGCGGTTGCTGTTGCTTGTTTGTTTTTATCGCAAGCATATTTGTATAGTTACGTTTTAATATTTGGTTTCTATTCAGAGCATAAAAACGTAACTGCCCATTGTGTAGTTATTTTATTAATTCCTGTACTAAAAGTGATTTTGTTGTTCAGTTTATGTCACAATTGCTGAGCATTGAATAGATGTATGCAAATCACCTTGTGTCCAGACTGGAAAATCACATTTTAATCAGTGCATTAAAGAGTAAAGGCTGTGTGTCAAATCATAAACAGGCCTAGAATTTCTCACAGGGTACTGTATGTGTACTTAACTGTCAGAAATAAAGGCAGGTAAGTTGTGATTGTTGTCATGTAGTCCTACCTAAGAAACAACTTTCTTTAAGTAAAATACTAATGATAGGTTAAATAAATGATAAACTTGTTCTAAAATTGTGTAAACATGGGTGTATGAGTTCTCAGCGTGAATGCAATACTTGGTTAATACTGCTTTAGCATTACTGGACATTCCGTTATCATTAGCAACAGAGCCCTGTCTTGTCAGATTGGAAAGCTTGTTTCATTGTGCTCTTACATTGGCTGTACACACAGTACTGGTCTTCTGTTTCTATGTGGACTGTGTGTGTGCGTGTGTGTGTGGATATTATTGGACAGCAGAGTGCTCTTGTTTGCCCAGCAGGTCTTTGTTTAGTGCTAAGCTAATGCGGTTTGCGGCAGCGTCTTTGTGAAACCGCTGTATGAAGTGCGGCCAGGCGTTCTCTCATCTCCCTGATGAGCTCCACAGACGTGACTCTGCATTTTTTCCACTCAGAAAGTGGTTACTGCAGTAATGGAGGTAGAAGTCATGCGGTTCAAAGTGAACCTGACTCTCTTCTGGAGGTCATTCTGTCGTGATGGTAAAATGTCGGTGGGTTAAAAAAAAGAAAAAAAACTAAACAAAAAACAAAACCAGCTGTGTCTGAACACAACTAGATATCGGGGCAATCAGATCATCACTGGGGTTTTAGCCACACTGCTCATAGGGTTTGAATATGCATTATGTTCTACATAATCTATATGTTATATATAACACTCCAAATCTGAAAATGCTAAGACAGCATTTTTATTAGATTTAGAGCTATGTTTGAAAATAGAACTTCATGCCAAGCCTGCCACACAGGGCGCAGTCAGGGTGCCAATCCATCGTAGGGCACATAAACTCACACACTCATACACACATTCACATATTAAGGGCTCTTTGGAAACACCAATTAACCTAGCAAACACGTCTTTGAAATATGGACAAAGTAAATTCAAATTCATTTCCATAGCGCTTTTTACAACGGTGCAAGATTTACAATATTATTTGATCTTAAAAGACCAATCCCAAATTAAGCAAGCCTAGGGCGACAGTGGGAAGGAAAAACTCCCTGAATATAGAAGGAACAAACCTTGGGAGGTCCAAGACCCAAAAAGAGACCCGACATCCGTAGGTGGCCTAGACGTTAAGTGAACACCCAGTACCCAATAAGTACCCAGACTAAAGTCCCTTTTGTTAGTTTTATTGTATTTATTTATTTAAATGTTGTAATTAATTTAGCAATTTTGCAGTTTTAACATGTTGTGTCTGATCTTTAGAAGAACACAGGAACTGCACGTTGTGGGACTGTGGTAGCCTAGTGATACTGATAAGATACTGGCCTATGGACCAGAAGGTTCAATCTAAATCTATACTGAGTGTGTTTATGCCACACTGGCTCAGTATTGAATATGCAACTTGCCTCGTGCCCAGACTAGAACATTTAAATGTGAACATAAACAAAACTCTTCTAAACAAGCCTCTTGTTTTAAGCTGCACGGTTTAAACCTAAAGGCTTTTGTGTCACAAATCACAAACTGGCTCTTTATTTCTTATAGTTTCTTTAACTGCTATGATGGTATTATGCCTTGTAGATTTTAAACTTTTAAAATTTTAAACATATTTTAAACTCTCTTTAAAAGATGTGTCGATAGTGCTTTTTTACCAAACCGTGATCATAATCACTTGTTGACATCGCCTGTTTGAATTCAATCATTTATGGGCTTTTATTGTTTGTGTTTTGTTTCATTACCAGCCCTACATTGTCCCGTCCCTACATTTTTGGAATGTAGTATAGTCCTTAAATATAGGAATGACTGTTTATGAACAAATTAAATCAAACTGACCAGAAAAGGCATGAAATATCTCTGGTTTACATTTTACATTTCCAGCATTTAGCAGACGGTTGAAGGAAATGTAAGAGAAATACTGTGCCACATTCTTCCTGATTTTATCTCATTTTTTTCTGATTTCAACCATACGTTTTGCTATCTGGATTCGTTGAGCTGGTATGCCTTTATCTTTTGATGAAACGTTTAAGCGTTACAGAGGGGTAGCAGTGCGGTAGTGTTCTAGTGTTGACCTCAGACGACTGACATGACAAATGGCTTCTTCACGTGTCTTCATTCATACGCGTGTTCCTCTGCTCCTTTCCCACTTTCTTGTTGTTTTCCAGAAGGTTTCTTACTGCCCTTATTAATTATAGTAGACAAAGGACAGTCGCTCGACTCTTTTATCATCCTCCAGAAGCCGATCGGATAGGTGCGTGGACAGAGCAAGGCAGGAACAAGGAAAGACAAAAAGCAGGAGGCTCAAAAAATGCTTATCAGCTTTAATTTTCTGAGATGACTGACAGGGCAAGATGAACCCAGCTGGTGTTGCGCAAATCGAATTTTAATGCCATTAGTCTCAGGTCTTTGCACGTGTTCTTTAGAAACCCCTCCTGAGAGTTTGTGGAAGGCGATATCAATGGTGGTGCCTAAACCGCTGAAGCACAATATCCTTTCTCAGAACTCTGCCCAACGATGGAAACTCATGAATGGTTTCATTTTAAGTAACTCATGAATAGTTTATGAGGACGAGTGCAAATGACTTATGGGAGAATTACATGGCGACGTGAACGGGTTGTTTTATAATGTAATCCTCATTTGTCAACTTCAGCTTCCTGGCAGAGTGAGGGTGAGTACGAGAGCGAATAGGAGACTGATTGAGATGGATTGAAATGGGGATCGAGAGGGGGGAATGAAGGACGGTTATGGGACGGGCAGTGGAGCATAAGCGAGTCTCGGAAAGATCGTACACTTGCACGCTGGGTGGCTTGGATTTTTCAGATGCCGTTTTTGTAATCTACACACATTGTTCCCGTCGACCCGGCTCATATTGATCACACCATGAAAGAATTTTCACCATTTACCGAAAAGACTTGAGAGAGACAGTGGTGACTTCAGGCGCTAAATCAACAGGCAGCCTCAGAGGACATACTAAACTCTCCTGGCTCACCCTGATGGATGGAAAGACAAATGTTTGGTCTCAGGGAGAACAGGAGGCCTGGAAACACAGAGATCAGTGAAGGGGGAAGAGTGACAGAGAGACAAATGGAAATGAGAGATTATCCAATTTTGAAGCACTTGCTAGTGGTGCCCAGTTAAAGCAGTGCATAGTGTCGGATTGATGCCCAGTCAGGCAGATGGTGCAATGAAGAGCTTCTTTTCCACAAAAGCTTCAAATGAGCAGTCCTTTTCTAGACCAATATTGCACCTCAGAATATAAAGTAACTTTGAACAGGAAACTAGAAGTGTTGTTTATTAACTACATTTCCAGTTCCAAAGCATCCCGTCTAATTACCAGAGCACCCACTTTTAGCCACGAATGAAGCAATAATGGTTTTTCCTGTAACTAAAGGGGCTTCCACCTTTTTTGAACTGGATTCTTAGATCTTCCTTGGAACTTTTCCCTCTTTCTGTCATGTTCACGCCACAGGAACTGGGGGCAATTGTAGTTCTTAGAATGGCAGGTGTAGAGATTTATAACTTTTCTCAGCGTAGGAACCTTAAATGATGTACGCATGTGGTGATGTGTTTAAATAACAGATTAAAGTGGAAAAAACACAGGAACATGGACAGAGAGTGAAGTTCAGGCTTTTGTGTGGCTTACATCATCATCACACAGTGTTCATACTTGTGGTGCAAATGAAACCGAAAAAAGGGTCCCTAGTAGTTCCTAGAACTGTTTGGTGCCTAAGCTTATTGATTCATGTTGTACAAGTAAAGTTGCCAGTTCCAATACTGTTTTTTTTTGTTTTTTTGTTTTTTTTTACAGGCTGGGAACTGTTCCTATCCAAATCAGTACCAACAGCCCCGGTTCCTGTGCTATATGTTACATTTCTGTTTAAGTACTAGTGGTGGTTTGTCTAGTGTTCCAGCTACAGGACTAGAAACTCAGTCCAAAGCGCAAAATCAGCTTCTAGTTACGAAAATATCAGTTCCAACAACTAACAACCCATATCCTTGTGCTCAGTTTTAGTTCCTGTACCCACAATCCTAGTTTTAGTAGCATCAGTTCCAGTTTGACTGCCAGATGTTTAATTCTAATTCTCAAGATTTCAGTCTAAAGATTCAAATTTTCATATAAATCCAAGTATCAGTTTATGTACCAACAGCCCAACAGTTTCCCGTGCTACTCTTTTGAGTTGCAATGATCCCAGTATGACCAGTTGCTAAATGGAAGGCATTGATAATAGTGCTGTGCATGTGCACGTTGTAGCTCTGCCTCTTAAAATGGTCAAATCTGAACCAGTATTCGAGTTGCATTGGTATCATTCGACCAGTTCGTGTTTCTTTCCTAACACTTTCCCCAGTTGTATTTCTCATTTCCCCCCCCAGTCCTTGAAATGCAAAGTCGTTCTTGCATGTTATTTGTAATTGATGTGGGCCACTTAAAGCTTTTGAGCTCCTACTATCTTATCATTGCTGCCAGCAAAGTCACTGGTGTTTGGAATAACTCAAGGATCAACAGTATATTATATTTTAATGTAAGAAGCTGTAGTAGTTTGCTAGCCGCTCTACAGAGGACATCTGTGGCTAATTCTCAGGAAGACATTTGTAATGAGGCTTGCTTTCAGACCACGGTTTAAACTGTACTATTGATTCTAAAGGCTGTGCTGTAGACTATTTGCTGTTTGTGCAAGAATGGCCTCGACAGACTTCCTTAAGCCCACTTTGCTCGAGGAGAAAACGGTTTCTGCATTCTGCTAATGAGAAGTTGCTTTGGGCAAAAGTCAACTGACATTATGTGAATGTAATGTGCCATAATGTGAGCAATATTGAATTTGGTCTGCTGCAGCCAACTGGAAGCTTAGCCTTGAGTTGTAATACCCCTAACTTTTTAAAACCACATCCCTATCCGATCTCGCCTTGGCAATTCAACTTAACAGCTCTATAACTTGATCTGTGGGATAAATATATATCAAAGTAGTATGAAAAGGGATTTCCTCTGGGTTTATTTACATTTATTTAAGGCAGAAATAATTTCAAAGCTGGAAAAAAAACTTACGTAGGGGCTGTGAATCATCTTATACTGAAGCCATTTGTAGGATCATTTCAATGGGAAATGGTTAAACACTCGAACAGCCAACAGCCCTATTAATGTTTTTATTCGGAATGAGAAAATGATGACAACTGTTTGTAAATGTATAAATAAACATCACAAAGGTTGTAATAGGTAGGTGCGTTTGCCAAAGATGTCTTAATAAAATGTAATGAGTTCAGTAATGGTGATAATGGGACAATGGCGGCCAAGATGTTAAGATACCGGACTATGGACCAGGAGGTCTAGGGTTCAGATCCCACCTCTGCCTCTCTGGAGACCTTCCATAACGTAAATGGAAATTCTCGGCACTCAAAGCAAATCCAATCATTCGTGTGCCACGCCATACCCTAAGTACAGCAGGCAAGTCCAAAACATCTGCATGCTGAAGCAAAACTATACAAAGCGTTACAACAAAACAGCGCTAAGCCATTCCCTAAAAAATGTCTTCCACTGAAAATGCTTTGAAACAGAAGTAACCGTCTCTGATAACCATCAATAAAGCCTACTAACAATCCAGATGTTGTGCCTAAGTGCACATCTGCATCAGGGCTCTTCATAGTGCCAGGTTGGCTGATTAAGATTGACTTAGTTCTATTGTAGAGAGTTCCGTAACAATAAAGTGACTTATAGTCTGGCTTTGCAGTATTAGGTGGGTTTGTGAGAGGAACTGAGATTCCGTTCGACTGAAGAGAACTCTGGGATATTTTTAGAAAGCGAGGTGGGCTGGCTGTCGCCGTGCGATTATAAAACACTGCCCACATACTTCATCTTTCTGTAGATCTCTCCTCCTCTCTCAGATGGCACCGTATTGCACAAATCAGGGCGGTGTCACTAACCGCCCGTCATTCTGACTGATGGCCCGTGTGGGCGGGGTCCGGAGACGTAACGTGCCCTGATTTATCGGCGTGTTTTTCTGCGTTGTCACCCAGGTGCTGTCCGTCACAGCCGGACGTGTACGCCTGGAGCCTGGCTGTCTAGTTGTGCCCTGATTTAGAGCTTCGTCTCTGATGGGTCAGAAGGAGTGGAGTGAGTGAGGAGAGGACCGAGATAGAAACGGCTGACAGATTAACAAACCCTAATACATTTCAATGTGCTGCTTGTTTTGGTTCAGTTCTCAGTGGGATTTCAGGTGATGGGATTCGGACCTCAAATCTAACAGTCCCAGTAGAGCAAGTTTGTTTTTGTTTTTTGTTTTTTTTTTACATTTTTCACAAAGAAATTGTGTCACTGCTGCCCTTAGCAGCTACTGCATTAAAATTGTATTCGGTCGTGAAGTTTCCGTAGTGAAAGAGCAAGGGGTTGCAGATGTAGATGAGTGAAGAGTGAGGTCCTGTCATTCCGGGGCGAAGGATAGAAGAGCAAAAGGCAGACAACAAAAGCGAGCCGAGCGACAGAGTGCAGCAGCAAGAACAGAAGAAACGTGGAAGGAGGAAGGGAAAGTTTTCTCAGGAGGGCTTTAAACCAGAGCTTTAGGACCATCATAAAAACCTCATACACACTACTGTTAGCCACTCGAGATGTGTTGTTTACTGTGATATCTTAATTGTTGTTTTAACAATGTGTGAGCTGACTTTATTGAATGTGTTACATGTTCTCTGTGTCCTGTAGGCAGGTAGGATAACTTACTGCACATGCGTACTGACTGAATTCAGTGTACTAGCGCCTCAAGGTTTAAACAACTGTTGAATAGTTTCGATGAAGTCAAAGACAGATTTATTTACGCGGCTTTACAATTTTCTATTAACGTCTATTACCTATGTCCAAATTGTGCAAAGGCGTCAGTGGAAAGGAAAAACTCCCTAATGTTGGAAAACCTCTGGAGGATTCGGGCGGCTTGGATATTACATGTGAGAATGAAACTAAGTTACGTAATTAATAATATTTTAGGAACAGTTTCAATAAACAGTAGCATTACAAATCAGAGGGAACATATGAATAATATAATTACAGAACACGGGTAATATTGAGACAAATATATTATAGAAAATGTAATATTATGAAGAGTATAATAAACTGGAGAATGTCAAACAGTAAGACAAGAGTGTAAATAAATAATATACAGTGTCACCATTCGTCCAGAAGGCTTGTTGAAGTATTCCTTTCCAGACATCCAGCAAATAATATTAAAATTGAAATTAATATATGTGTTGATGGAGTTGTATTGTGCAGGAGCTCCCTGATTTATGATGAGGAAATGTTCTGACAAATCCATCCTAGGTTAAATGTATCTGAACTGAACTGATGACATTAATATATTCTGTCTGTACTGCATCATAACAGACCCTCTTACACATTGACGCTAAGGTTAACCTACGTTTACCCCCAAATCATTCAAACAAAGCTTATTATATAATAAAGTGCTGAAAAATCTCATGTAACTATGTGAGTAATGGATTGATATTAAAACACTTACACTGTTGGTATACTATCAAACTCATTACCTGATAATACAAGCTGCTTAGGCTGAAAGCCAAGATGAGTCCTTTCCTGTTTTCCTTTTGGTTGGCTATCATTACTAACCTTTGTATTTATTTGTATGAAAAATACAGTACTGTAGATGTAACACTAAACACGATAAACACAGCAGAGCGCAGCACTGAGTGAAACTTATTGTGAAACTGAATCGTCTACTGAATCGTGAATCGACTCGAGTTTCGGCTGAATCGACTCAAGCGGATCAACTGGTACAGATTTAAACAGAGTACCAAGCAAACTGCAAGAGCCGAGACAAATGACTAGTCAAAATTAATTGAGATCTGAATTCGACAAGTTCCAAGATGGCAGAGAACCAAGGTACCACTGTAACGAATTACATAACATAGACCATATATATATATATATATATATATATATTTCAGAAACCCAGCTCCTCCTCCCTCAGACTAAGCTGATCATGTTGAAAGGGACCACCAATAACAGAACCCAGGGAACCTTGGTTGCTGGATTACTACTGCATTGTTGATCTCAGCGAACAGTTCCACTCCATTTACACATATCGACAGGACAAGGGCACAGCAGACCCCAAAATTGGAAACAGCATGACCCCCTGGATACTTACTAGAGTCAGGGCTAGCCGTCTGCTGCTGTGTTTTCCACAGAGTTTAGTATAAAGATCATTTTTTCCCCTGTGGCTCTTAATCTATTTTATATCAAACCACAACACGGTCACTATACTTCCTACTCAGGCTTTAACAAAAGCAGAAGCGATCAAACAGTTACATTAGGTGGATAAATGCAGCGTGTGTTTGTTTGTGCGTGTGGTTGTTGTGAAGGATCATAAGCACAATTCTGTTCTGCTGATTGGGTTTGCCTGCACACACACACACACACACACACACACACACACTGTGCATCACATCACATCATCCTCTCAATTTAGTTAATGAATGAGCAGTGAGTAACACGCTTAACGAACAGATGAAGAAGCTCAAATCTTTCACCACTAACTGGATAATGTGGCATCAAGCTCCTGCTCGAGCTTTAATAAGCTTCAAACAGGTTTAAAAAGCTTCTGTCTGTCTCGATCGTCTCGTTACTTTCTTTCATCAGTTTAAACCAGATCGATCGATTGATTGATTATTCATTTATTGATTAGTTTATTAGGATTTGTAGCTGACTGAGAACAATTCACTGTGCTTTTGAGCGTTTTTGTTGAATTGTTTTTCTGTACATTGTTTAGTATTTTGTGTGTTATAGTATTCATTTGTTTCATTTTTATTCAATGGTTTAATTAATTCATTAATTCATTCATTCATTTATTTATTTATTTTTGGGTCCATCTCCCCATGGGGTATCCCCATCAAATTTGGCTAGGGGTCACTGTTGCAGTACTGGGACACTTACTTAACACTTGGTGTCACGTCCAGCCAACCTGTCTGAATTAAACCCAGGTCCCTACAGCGGTGGGATGGATGCTTTCTTTCTCTTTCTGTTCCCTTTTATATATGTTTTCTATTATTTTATTTGTTTTTCTTTTTTTAGCTTTTAATTTCAAAACATATGTTTTCTGTTTGTGTTTGAGTAATGTCATTTTCTTCACCTTACTCTATAGTTCATGATATTATGTCTTTCTTTTTTCATTGTTCTTACATGTATTTTTTTTATTAATTATTGATTAATTCTGTTACCATGGACAGTTCCATTACCAAGCGGATTTCTGTTACCAAAGAGAGTTCTGTTACCATGGAGAGTTCTGTTACCATGGAGAGTTCTGGTACCATGGAACTTTCTGTTACTGATCCGAGTTCTGTTACCATGGAGAGTTCTGGTACCATGGAGAGTTTTGGTACTGAGCTGAGTTCTGTTACCATGGAGAGTTCTGGTACCATGGAGAGTTCTGGTACCATGGAACTTTCTGTTACTGAGCTGAGTTCTGTTACTATGGAAGTTTCTGTTACCATGGAGAGTTTTGGTGCCATAGAAGTTTTCGTTACTGAGCTGACTTTGGTTATTATGCTGAATTTTATCAGCATACCATTTCACTGTGTACATTTTCTCTTTCAAAGAAAGAAGTCTCTTTAACCTTACTGAGTTATTTTCTTACGTTTATTTCTATTCCAGAACTAAAATGAATCCATGGTCTTTGCCACCATTACATTAATTAGCGTACCACATCTGATTTTACTACAGTTCTACTAGCTTTAAATTATTTTACCAAGAATAAAATAATTCTGTCATAAAAGGAAGCTGACACTGTTATTCGCTACAAGCTCACAGCTTCATCCTCTGGAGCCGTTTAATTCCAATGGTTCCTAATTTAACCTCAGCAGAACAGTGTCTGGAAAGATGAGCAGTTCCTCGTGTGAGTTTAATTTCTATTTTTAGCCGTCAAAATGATGTAATGTAGCTGTTCTGTTCCTGCTTAGCCAAATTAATGAGGTTATGCTGTTGTAATTTAATGTACTCGATCCTGAAGGGTGTGCGTGTGTGTCTGTGTGTGTGTCTGTGTGTGTCTGTGTGTGTGTGCGTGCGTGCGTGTGTGTGTGTCTGTCTGTCTGTGTGTGCGTGTGTGTGTCTCTTTGTATCTGGTCACCTAACAGATCAAGCAGGTGAGGTCATTTGGGTCTATTGTATGTGATCTTTATTTGCTCTGTTTCCCTTTGTTTTACACACACACACACACACACACACACACACACACACACACACACAGACAACACCAAGGTGTACCAGGTGCCAGAATAAGCAGGTGTCACCACCCCTTGCACTCAGTGGTTAACTTCTCACTCACACTCATAGCTTGTAGTGACAGCCGACGAAGGCACACAAATAAACGCACAACAGCCTGGAACCCAAAAATGCCAACAAATGTCTTCATTTCTGCACACCCAAAGCTATTGGTGTTGATTATGAAGCACCTATTTAAGCTGTAATGATTTTGTAACTTTTGTTACCGATGCGTGTTTGCGCGCCTGTGTGTGCGTTCGCACACCATAAATCCCACTCTGATAGCGTTCTCCAAGCATCGGCACTTCTGTGATAGAGCTCGACGCCTCATGGTGTTGCAGTTTGGCATTTTGAAACACTATTGATAATGTTTTAACCATGGAGAAATTCGGTCTGTTACAGAACCATAAAAGGCCAAAGATATTGACGTTTTATGACTAAAGATACACCTAGCTGTTTCATATTAGTCCCAAAAAGTTGTGGGTCTTTGTGGGCAGGAAGCCGTTTCTGTAGCTGCTAATATTGCACACTGAATGTTATGTACCCATTTATTTTACAATCGACTGTCCTTTTCTTTACTTTGAACTTTTAGTCAACGTATGGAAGGCATACAGAAATGTCTAAATGCGTGTAATGATGTGAGCACTGAGGATTCTGTTACCACGGGAATAAAGAACTAAGAGAATGAGAACTCTGAGCTAGGAATCTATGAACAAAAGGGTTCTCCATGCTCTGTAGTACTATCAGAAGTAACTATTCACAAAAAGGACGTAGGGCAACTTGAAACAGAAGAACAGAAGGCAGGAAACCCCCCCCCACCACACACACACACACACACACACACACACACACACACAACAGAAACACCACCGCAAAGAAGAAATGCATTTTAAGCAGGACCTACAAAGGCACCACAAACAAGCTTGTTCAGCACGGAGACTCGAGTTCAAGGCAGAACACGAGGAAAGTTGCATTTAGCAAACCTTATCCAGAGTGACTTCCAGCTGATATGCTCTTACCAAGCAATTGTGTCTCAACAGTGGTACCTGGACCTTCTGGTCCGTGGTCAAATCCGTAACCGCCAAACCACGTCGTACGTTCTCAAAGCTAAACATAACCGTAATTTATTTGATAAATACAGGCAAATGTTGTATAAATATGAACAAAAGCAATACATTAGACTAATGCAATAAAATACAATTAGTTGGTCACTTTTTATAATTGTATTAAACCTGAGAAAATGTCAAGTCTGGGCTGGGGCAAAAACGAAGTACTTATTATATTAGATTGAGAAGAGGTGGTACAGTGAAGTGAATGTCCGTTGTTCGAAAAGTGTGGGATTTAGTTTGGACTTGCCAAAGGCCATAGTGTGAAAGAAATCGCTGAATTTGCAGAGGTAATGATACTGATGGTCATTCGGCTCTAACAGCAGTGACAAAAGCGCCCAGTCTGCATGTTTCCAGTGGTGCGGATGTTAAATACAGCTAGCAAAGAAACAAAACCACCCTATTGTTTGATGGACAGCTCAGATGCTTCAGCTCTACTGAAAAGCTATGAATGCCAAGGGCCTTCACAAGCACAAACCGGACATGACTTCCCCTGAACGAGATTCAGAAAGTTTGAAGTCGCTTTGAGCATCAGGCTTTGAATTTTCAATTAAAGTAAAACCGAAGAGATGAAAAACCCAATGAATGACAATTTAATTGAAATATTAGGCATGCGTGGGAATTTTATTACCCCCCCAGCCCCCCTCAACCTGTTTTAGTCAGTGTCCTATTGCGGGACGTCTCTCAACCGTCATTTATCTGGCCATCTTTTGTGCACCAGCGTCTGAGTGTGTGTAGACTAATGAAGCGTGGGGAGACTCGGACAGTGCGTGCGAACCAGAGCGCTTTGCATTTTCCTTAAACTAGGCATCACCTGTGACACGGTTTCAATTACTGCCAGATTTCATGCACCTGAACCTGCCGCACAAGACTGAGCAAACACAATGACTGTGCACACAGAGAGCTAGCAGGTGAGCAGATGGGCCTGGAGCCAGACCGTAAATTGAATTAGCACGTGACAGACGTGGCTAGCAGGAAAGTAAAGCGCAGTCTGCGCTAAATGAGAGATACCCGAAAGAAACGGTGATGTCTGCGAGATTGCGACGCGCTTGGCCAGAGGGACTCGGGAATGGAGACGTCGCTTATGCAGATCCTGCTTCACGTGTATGGTGCTGCTTCCAGTGACCGGAGCCTGGACGCACACGCGCACACAGCAGATGGAAGCTACACACATAACGGTAGTAACAGATTTGGGAAACAGGCGGTGATAATTGCTGTAAGATGACCTTAGAGCGGACATTCAGCCAGAAGGAGGAGTGACAGAATGTTGCACGGCCTTTTGGACATGCCATATGGGAACATGGCACAAAGTCGTGTGATCCCCAAAAATGGGCACACGTGCAAGAGGACGGAATGTAGGGGATTCCTTCTGATTAGGCCGTCGTTGCAAGCAAGCAGGCTGTAGAGATGATAGTCAGAATGGGTTGAACTCAAGTATGGTATGACTGTATGACGGTTATCTTGGCTTTTGGGGTGCCATGGTCCAAACAAGTCAGTTAGACAAGTGTCTGCAGGACTCACTTTTGAGTTATAGACTGCCAACTGGCCAAAACGAGGACAAAATCGTGCAATACGGTGTCCCAAAAGGTTGCCTCAGATCTAGGCTCTTTAATGAAAGTAAAAATCCCCCGCTTTTTTATTTGATCACGTTTTGTGTTTTATTAAACCTGAGAAAATGTGAAGTCTGGGCTGGGGCAGGACCATAGTACTTATAAATAGATTGAGAAGAGGCGGTACAGTGAAGTGAATGTCTGATGTGGAAGATGAAAGCAGGTATTAATGACTCTGGTAAAGGAGTGATTGAATTTGGACTTGCCAAAGACCATAGTGTGAAGGAAGTCGCTGAATTTGAATGGCACATTGAAAATGGCACAACGTCACGTGATCCCCAAAACTGGGCGCACATGCAAGAGGACGAACTGAAGGGGATTCCTTCTGATTAGACCGTTTCAAATAAGTGTGGATTGTCCAGAAAGCAGGTTATCTTGGCTTTCAGGAAGCCACGGTTCAAACGAGTCAGTTTAACAAGTGCCTGCAGGACTCACTTCCGAGTTATAGACTACCAACTGGCCAAAACTAGGCCAAAATCGTGCAATACGGTGTCCCAAAAGGTTTCCTCAGATGTAGACTCTCTGAAGAAAGTGAAAAAACTCTCCCTCAGCACTGAGTACTGAATACTGTTTTCTAAATGCTGAGCCACTCTTATTTGTATCCCACCCCTGGCAAGGTGGAGCCTATCGGTATCAGAGTTTCAGTAATACCAGTGAGAGGTTGTCATCCTCTGGCCTCAGGATTTACCAGTTTTCATCTCCAGGACCTCGTTTTGGTCCTCAGAATCCGCCTGTTTGGAGTTTGCATGTCCTCCTGTCGTCCTCGTAGGTTTCCTCAAGGTGTTCTAGTTTCCTCCCACAGCCTTAAAACATGTATTAGGTTAATTGGCCACTCTAAATTGTCCTGGTGTGAATGTGACTAACAGGTATTGACTTATTCTTGTCCCTGTCGCGAATATCCATTAATGCCAAAAACCTAAACCTCAGCTCTCCCTAGTGAAGGGTCTGAGTCTGTGGTTGTCACATGAACAGACTAGGCGTGAAACCATATTACATGCAGATGTTTCACATAATCCCAGTGAATACTTTATTCAAGTGGTCCTTTTGCGAGCCCTGATGATGAATAGTAACGTCATTTGTAACGTTTACCAGACATCCTGAAACAGTGTGCTGCTGAACCGAGCGCTCGAAACCCCAACATTAGCAGCTTTGAAAAGCCGAGATTGGAGTTCACTACAAAGTTCTGTTAATGACCCTTAAACGCCGTGGTTTGTAATTTTTTATAGCAGGGTCCATTCTAAGCACTTCTTTTATTATAAATAGTATTTATGGATTTATAACAGAAAGAATAATAATGACTATTATTCAGCTTGATTCGGTTCCATTGGGTTCAGTGTAGTTCATCTTGCTTGATTTCACTGTGGTTATTTTCAGTCTTAAACGGTCTATTTCTGCCTAAAATGTAATTGAAGTTGCATTGCTACTTAGTGAAACTCCTGCTGAAATTTATCATTGGCTAAAAGCTGCGGCGAGCGAGTCAGAGCAGTTTTTAGGGGGAAATCGCATAGAACATTTGTGCAACTTTAATATCCATCATGCGCTAGATGTTCAGTTTCCACATGATGACTGATGATACTATTACAGCGTATTAAATATTTAGGCATAAAATGTAATTTTCCCATTATAAATAAAGACTAATGGCAGGATACCGTAATGAGAATAGATAGTACATTCTTATTTATACTTCATTCATACTGTGTTTAATACATCAGTGCTTCCTATAATGCAGTAAGAATTTGATTATTACGTTTGAAAAGGCAGAGAGTCTCTTAACTCTGTAATAACCATTACGTTAGCTGCATAACTTTAAACATTTCAGACTGGATTTCTGACAGGAGACACATTAACTGTAAACATGTGTTGTTAGTTTTTGATCCAGATATAAGACGGAAGAAAAAACTGGCTATAAATCGGTTCATCGATGAAAGCATTCTATTAAGGCTAATACTGTGGTGGCCTAGCGTTTAAGGGACTGGACTATGGACCAGAAGGTCCAGGGTTTAAATCTCACCTCTGCCACAGTTGGGTCCCTGAACAAGACCCTTAACTCACAATTGCTTGGATTATAAGACTGTATTAATTGTAAATTGCTCTGGATAAGGGCGTCTGCTAAGTGACATAAATGTAGTTGTAATACCATGTAAACCACTGTGATGTTCATATCTTTACTGATAATGTAAATAAATCATTTGTGTTTCAGGCTGTGTGTGTGTGTGTGTGTGTATGTGCACCCATTTATGTAAAAATACAGGTTTGTGCCATTTAATGACCACATTAAGTTTTGTTCT
>JAUZST010074030.1:0-21418 GCA_034779995.1 Parotocinclus haroldoi
AGACAAGCTTAACAGGCAAAGAAAGAGAAACGTGTCCTTCATGTTCAAGGTGAAGGAATGATTTCACACAGGATTCACTTTTTGTCCCATTTATATCACACCCTAGACCTAATTTACTGCAGTTACTGATAACAGCAGATAGACTATCAAGGCTAGATATGAAGACATGAGTGGAGTTATTGTACAGTTGTACGCAAATATACATAAATAAAAATTTAGCAGCATATTAAGTGGTAGCCAAACACCTTAAAATATACCATAATCACAACTTTATGTAGGTAACGGTAACACATATAGTAGCTAACAAACAAAGCTAGTAGTAACTTCAATACTTGAGCTCTTTAGATAAATTCCCTCTTGCTGTTAGCGAGCATTAAAGCTGATTCGTATAAACTATTAGCCAAGCAGGTTAACGTGGTACTGCAGAAGTAGCTGTACCTCGCTATCATTCACTTCTGCTAAAATAGCACAAGCAGAACTTTGATCCATTTACATTTTTAGCATTTCACAGAGGATTTTACCCAGAGTGGCTTAAAACCGAAGCTTGGAGCAATTTTCTATTGTATTTCAATGTGGTTTATGTTGCTTTAATGCCATTAAGCCTAATAGAAGGTGAACGCTACAAAATATTAACAGCATTTCACCTGCTACACAGCTGCTGAAGTACTTTGTTCATGTTCCTCAATAAATGTTCAGCAACACTTCAGTTTTATAATCTCAACACAGATAGTCCCAGGTGAACTAACACCGTTAACAAAGATACGTCTCACTAAAATCATAATAATAATAAATTAACCTTTAAGTAGACTTTAAAATTGTCAAATCAGCTTTTAAATAACCATTTAACCATCATTTTTTTAATATATAAAACACATTTCCAATTGTATGTTCAATATCTTTTTATATAGTTATATATTTTCATCATCCTCAGACAATATAGAGGAAATAATAAGGCACAAACAGCATCACACCCTCCAGCATACTTACTTCGCTCATAAGAATAAGGGGATATTTCAAAATGAATATGAAACCGTTAAAAAAGAAGCTTTTGATTTTATTTCATAATCAGAAAAGCAAATGAAAAGTCAAAGAAAGTTCGACTGCGCAAATGAGATGCAAACTCTATTACTGTACCATTGAGTGGCAAGTGACACATTCACGGGTGGTGAACATGCATGTCATCCTGGACCAGAGTGCCCCCACATTGACTGTTCAGTAGGGTGTATGGTCACCCAAGAGCGTCAAAGCGCACTGACAGCGATGGGACATGGACAGGATCAGATTGTCCAGCAGTTCTTGTGGGATCCTCTTCATATTTATTTTGACATAATCCCTTATTTTTGTGAGCAGTGGAACAGTGGAAAATGCAATATTTTCTGTATAACCAGTGTTTATTCCGACAACAGAATTGTATCGGTTAAGGTACGATTGTGTCTAAACTAAATTCCTCTGTTCGACGACTGTCTAACGAATGACTCTATTTACTTGTAAATAACATAATTGCGTGATGAAGCATTCCAGGAATTGCTGGCTGCTAAACATTCTAGCTGGTAAAGATGAATGAAAGTAAGGGATTACTCTGGAATTACTTTATATGTCACGAGTAAAGCATGTGTAATTAAACACTTCATTAAGTAAGTTTTCAAACACTTCCTTACTACGTTCTTTCTTACACATAAGGCGTTGCTAACTGTGCCTGTTTTTTTGCATCAGTTAATTACACGTACAATTAGTTACAACAAATTGCACTTTGTTTTCTCTCAATTATGCACACCCACTGAGTTGAGGAACAAAACGAAAACAAGCTGCCACGTTAGATCCAAGCAGGAGGTGGCGCTAGTGGACCTCCTTTCGAGCTGCTAAACGTGCAGCGCTTCGCTCAAAAGATTTCGCACGGCTGAATTAATGACAATAATTAATGACATGCATGCTGCTGATAAAACAAGCGGTGTACTTTAGTCACATGCTGTTTTAAATGTCCTGTGGTAAAGAAGAAAGCCTTTCTAGCTTTAAGGTGCTCTTTTTCTGTTGGTTGTAACAGGGGCTTTAGAAGCAAGGATGAATTAGTAATGAATTAGATTGCATTTCCTGTATTATGGGGAAGTTTTATCAGGTTGTTAAACACCTAATTTTATCTAAAGTCATTTAATTCAGTCTATTTTAGAGACAGATCCAATCAGTTTATCCTCATTAAAAAACTAGTCCATTTATTCATCCGCCTGCTTTTAAAACCACTGCTATGCATATGATTGGTTTAAAAAAGTGCAACACAATTGATCACCAACTTGCATTTGACTTTTTATTTTGTCTATTCTTTTTTTTATTTGTTTTTACGGTAGCCTACTGAGCCGGTGTGGGCAACTCGGAAAACCGGGAACGGAGATTCAGTGTTACGTGTATTCTCTCGTCAATCAAGTGGAACGGATTCTTCTTTCTATGTGCCACATATAAGGCCATACAAGCAGTTCCTTGTCCCTGATGCAGCTTGACCAATAACAAGGTTAGATTTACTTTAATTTAATTTCACCCCAAATTGCACAACCCAAAACTTTTAATTATTGTCTTTTACTTATATTTTTTCATAACACAGGAAATACAGTAAGGCAATTTCTCACTGACCAGCCATGTTATATATATATGCCGCTTTATACAGTGGACCACTGTCTCAAAGCAGCTACGCAGTTTTCCATTATTTCCAATATCTAAGGTCATTACCAAACTGAGCAACTCAAGGGTAAAACCTCCAAACCTTTAATGGAAGAAACCTTGGTAGGACAAAGATTCAACAAAGGACCCCTTCATCCTTCGATAAAAGTAAGCAATGAACTAATTTATCTAGTCAAATAAGTCTATAGTAGTTTTTAAAAAAAAAGCATTAACAAATGTGCAGATCTGCATTATTCAGTCTGAGGCAGAATCCTTGGCAGCGCGCTGTACCCAGCCAGCCAGAGGCGGGCAGGAGGGAATGACATGGTGTGGGCATGATGGGGCCAGGGCTGACTAAGGAAAAAAAAATAGAAAGAACTCACAAAAATGTAGGCACTAAATGTTTGTTTTAATGAATAACAATAACAGTACTGAACTAAATGTTTTCATTTCATTTAGCATGGTTTTTCATTTTTTTACCCATACCCAAGGTTATTCATGTTCCACTAAAGAGCCTTTCCAAATTACCCTACAATATTTTAAACGTGAATATAAAACCATTTTCTACAAAGTATGGTATATTTAATATCTACACCATACAGGGGCTTATATACCGCTCACAAAAACTAGGGGACGTTTTGAGATGAAATATAAACTGTTTGTGATCCACTGTGTGAGCAGTGTATTTGACCGAGGCACTGATCTGGAGTAACCTCTAGAAAGGCTCACCTTCCACCTCTATTCTGTCCCAAGTTAAGTTCTGACATGGCTGAGGATTACTAATTACCATTTCCACTCAATACTGTACACACTGCTCACTAAAATGGGATTCATTTTGAAGTATTCCCTAAATTTTGTGAACAGTACAGGTGACCTAAATAAATAACTATCATGTATTTTATGTCACACAACAGATTTAGTAGACTTTCTCAATTTGGCGTCAATAGGGCTGAAAGGGTTAACGGAAGGACCCAAACAGATACGTGTGGTCTCATTGGTACTGCCCAATCTAAAGTAAGTAGCAGTTCGAGACGAGAACAAACCACAGACATTTGCAATTGCTGGAGCTTGGCACTGCAGAGGCTTGAATGCTGAACCTTCTAGTTCATACTTCAGCATCTCAGCCACATCCCATGTTCTCAATACAATGTTCCTAAAATATATTGCTCCCAAAACTTTCTTCAAAATGAACAATATATTCAATAAAATATCCTGTAATTTGTGTGAGCAGTGTACTTACAATAAACTCACAACACACAGAGGTAAGTAACTTTCAAAAGTTTAATTCTGTTGCACAAAAATACTATTCATAGAAAAAGTACAAAAACGCAATACAAAATTTATTTAAAAAAAAAAACCAAACAAAAAACATTGAGATGACACTGCAGCACAACTTTTCTGATGATGAAACAAATGGAGTGCATTGCATAACAAAAGGCAGGATTTTAACCCTGGTCAGGCTTGTGGACAAAATATTCTCGGATTCTTTTAACCCCACGATTAGATCCATTGCCAGATGGAGGTTGTGATCTTAATACCACACATGATAAAACATTAAACCCACAGCACTGTCTTTATCAAAACAAACTGAGCCCGTTACAGTTTCTCCCAAAAATAACTGCAGTCTGAAGCTTACAGAAATGCATACGCTCGGCACACTTTTGTGCTTACAGGAAACCGCGGGCCTCATTTATAAAAAGATTTACTCCTGAACCCCATGGATTTCGTCATACAAGTTTGGGATTAATAAAGCGCCGAAGTTATGCAAACTTTGCTCACTTGTGCATTCTCACTTTTTAGTGGGACTCGCTTGTTGCTGTTGCAGAAGAGAGCGACGGATAAAATGTTCCTACTGAACGTCGCTAGGATGAATTAAAGATACAGAAAGCGTAATGAAAGTAAAGATGATCCCAAACCCGGTTGAAAAGCAGATTTGTGAAAACACACGAATGGCGTCCCAACACTTATGAACAAGCAACAATTACACGTATGCTGTAAAAGGAAATGACATCCAACACTGGTTAAAGGTTTTGGCCCCGATACGTGGCTTAGACGTTACCCGTTTGACTGGGACGTATCCTCTAGCTTCTGTGAACAAACATCATAAAAGGCTCTGCTGTTCTGAATTTGCAATCAGCCATCAAACATTATCTGTTTTTTAAAATCAGTTAACCAAATACTTGCTCTGAATGTTTACTTAACGTGCCTGCACTCTGGTTTTTATACATTAGCCAAGTTATAAATATGCCTCCAATAAGAAGTGGGCTTTCTTGGGAATGAAATGATCCTACGCATTGGTTTATTTAAGTGATTTTATAAATGAGGCCCTGGGTCTAAACACAATGAGCATACTGAATAGATTCCATTTGGATCAGCTTGAATCAATTTGCATAAGGAATAAACAGCAAGACTAGTAAAAAATGCAATTGTCAAATATACAATAAAAAAGGAGAGGGGAAATGACTGTGGTACCTCGAACAGTCACAACAAAATGACCAAACTATTCAGGTGTACCTGGCACACATCAGAACGCCAAAGGCCAAACTAATCAACCTAAATGACATTTAGAATAACAGTAAACAATATATAAACAAGACAGAACCAGTTATGTCAGGAAAAAAAAGGCCTCGTCACATCGAAAGAATGAGGCACTCCTCAAAATCCTCATATACACATCACAAACAAGGTGAAAAAAAAAGAAGCTTTTCAGGTCAATGATTAAGATTCACAAGTATTCAAGCATTTCCCAGGTTTCCATTGTTTTGATTATTCAGACAAAATAAAAAAGGCACCAAAAAGTGGCTTTGATATTCCAGAACATCAGCATGGCGGCCAGCAGGCTGCTGTGATTCCACTCTGATGGTTAGCTTCCAAATCGTCACAAAAACAGAGATGCATTTCCCAAAGCGTGTAATCATCAGCGGCCGTCTTTTTTGGTTCATTCTCAAGAATTATTAGTGTGACTACAGTCTGAGATGTTGCGTTTAAACCAAATTAGCAGGTCAACAAAAAAAACGGGTTTGTTGTGCCCGGAGTGAAATGGACCTTTAAAGCAGTTGAAAAGGGGCCACTGGGATGCCATAGACATCACAAAAACAGTGCCAGCCTTGGGTCAGTGTTAAGACCTAGTGAATTTACAACATCGACTCTACTTTGTGGGCAAATTTGAAATGTTGCTCCAAATTCCTTTCACCAGTCAAGGGTCCGACACTCGAATGGAAGACTACAGGTTTACGAATCGAAGAATCTGCTTCTAATACACTGACATGAACAAAGTAGAAGACTTATTTCTAAAATAACCCTTTTTATTTTGAAAAGGAGCCAACTGGATCCTGGTGGTGCAAAGCAGCAGCGTTTGAGTGCCAAAATGGATGGTTTGATTTGTCTAGCACTCTTTGGTTACTGCATAACATTACGTAATAGCCTGCAAGTAATTCCTGTCTTTATTAAACGAGAACGAATGAGTGCATCAAATTCTGACTGGTATTCCATAACGCCAGTGGCAACGAATGAAACTGGCTCTTCGACTAGACCTTGTTCCCAGGAACTTTACACAGATCATTGGTTGAAGATAACGCTAAGAATAAATCACCCTCATCCAAACACTACAAAAATCAAATCAATCACTACTGACAATAAGCCCTCGGTTGTGGATTAACTCCAGCTCATTCATATATATATATATGAATATATATGAGACACGCATACATACACACGCACAATCACTAATTACAGTACACTACTTAAACTAGTCCTATAAACGTACCTAGACTATTCGAAATGTGGTGCGAAACTGGCTCATTTCTTTATTTTTGGAATGGCAGATAAAAATAAGAATGTAAACTCCAGTTACAAGTTATGGTCTCTTCGAGATGGCACTTCACAAGAAGTAAGACGAAAACAAAATGATCAGTCACTCAGAGGACGAGCATTTACCCTCAGCTATTTTGGAATGTTAGACTTTACTCAGGCTCCTCAAGTAGAACTGCAGTTCTCCGGTGCAGACAGACTCCCTGTCTCGCCATAATACTGCAATTTGTGCTCCACCAGTGTGCTCCCACAGTGTCATATTGCTTTACCAAAATTCCCACTAACACAATCAAGAAGATCCGTCTTCCCAAAGTCCTGTCCTCAACCGCCAGATGTTGTTTTGGCAGAAAATGAAGCAGTGAAGACGGGCCTCAGGCTCTGATACCTTAAAAAAAAAAAAGAACAGAGAAGCGATTTGTGACATTTGCAATACACACACAATGTTGTATGTCTGCTTAAAAAAAAAAATAACACGGGTGCATGGAAATGCTTGAGATTTACAGCAGACCCACAACACACCACAATAACATTAAGTCCTTTTAAAGTTACATTCATGAATGAAATGAACACCTGTTAAACGTCTTATTTAAGTCTATATACACTCCTCTCCATTTATTAGAATCTACCCAATAGAAATGTTTTCGCTATAACGTTGGTTATTCAACCCTAATACGTTCATATTTGTGAGACATCGCCCTGATCCAACTGGGCTTAAGGGTGGAATTGGGAACACTGGACTCGTATACCAGACCCCGTGTATATGTGTGTTCCAGATCCTGAGATAAAGTCTGGATATGAGGGGCTCAATGATGATCTATTGCTGAAGTAAGGTTTCTCGTTTGCTGGGTCTGACAGTCCAGATAGGGTCAGGTCCCTATAAATGATGGAAAGAATCGTAGTGACCTGGGCTACCAAAGGAAAATGCGGGGACTGACACCCTCGGGGCCCAACCTACCACCTCCACCCTAAATTATGACAATATTATAACTATTTCAATTGTTAGCATTTTCTTTTTAGGTAGTCCTCTGTATTTTTGTTTATACTGTTCTAAAACCCCATCCCACGTTCACATTGTGATGCATACGTCACTACAACAGAAGGGGAACATACCAGATATTTCATCATGAAACATCCCCTGTTTTTTGTGAGCAGTGCATCGACACATTCCTCCATTAAGATTCAACTTTTCGCATAAATCGTCGAGTTCGAACGAAAAGCCGTTGCACAAGTCGAAACAAACTCCTTGTTTCAAGCATTTTTACTAGTGTGTTCAGACTTTTGGCCCCATCGTACACCCATATACAGGTATGCCCTGATTATCCATCCAATCAATGTCCTTCTGCTGAAATGGATCAGGTCTCGGCCATAACAGGAAATAAAAAAGCTCTCTTACATAAGTTAAATTGACATCTGGGGGGGGAGAAAAAAAAAAAAAAAAAAAAACTGGGTGAACCCTTGCAACAGCTGCGGATAGAAAGAATCTGGAAACATGGCAGCGTTCCATGTACTTGTTTTTGGTTAGTGTGTCGCATTTTATAAAAAGATAAGATTGGCTGTTGCACCATATTGTACTTGATGCTTTCATATTGTGTATATTTAATATTACTGTGAATAAAAAAAAAATGTATTAACGCGCGATGGGCAAAAGTATCTAACCTACCACGGGACCTACCCGTTTCACAGAACAGAATGTGAAGGTTAAACGGCATTTACCAGTGCCGTGTACCATTTCTATGGCTTTAAAATAAAATATTAGTTCACCTGCATGGTTTTTGTAGAGCTTTTAATTAATTAAATTAATTGCTGTTGCTTGGACACCCCCTACATTTCCCCACTGTGCGACTAATAAAGGATTATCTTATCTTAAAACAACAACAAAATAGCTGTGATGCATCTGAGACCACAATATAATTTTTATTTATTATTATTATTATTATTATTTATTATTAATCTCAATGTGTAGTGAGTGTATTGTTAAATATTAAACAAGGTAGGACAGCACAAGCACGGACAGTATTCCACAGTGTGGAATAACCATAATAATACCTTTCTCACAGCCGCTGGCTTGCTTCTCCTGCTTCTCAAAGTTGAGGCGGTTTTGCTCAGCCGCTGTACTGTTGGACTCTGGGCTGCTGCTGCGCACTGGGCTGCCCTCTTCGCTCTGGTACGCCAGGTCCAGGTGCTGCTGTGCCAGCTTCAGGTGCCTCCTCAGACGCTCCAGCTCCCGCGAGGATGATTCGTCACCCAGAGACTCGCGGCCAGAGTCGCCGAAGATGTAGTCGCGCCTTACGTCCAGCTTACCCGTTTCCTTTTTCAGCGCCGTGTTATAGCCGGGTGGCGCGGTGGGCACGTGGCGCGAACACATCAACGACCTCTGGTTGCTCATGGTTTTTTGATAGTGGATATTCTGGCGTCTCGCTCGGCTCTGAAAGGCGTCACGGACCCCACTGATGCCCAAGTGCAGGATCTCCAGTATGGTGAGCAGCAGGCAGAGGCCGCTCACGGCATACATTATAAGCAGGAAGATGGTCTTCTCTGTAGGACGCGACACAAAGCAGTCGACGGTGTGCGGGCACGGGCTCCGCGTGCACACGTACGATGGTGCCACCTCAAAACCGTACAGCACGTACTGGCCGAAGAGGAAGGCCACCTCAAAAGCGACGCGAGACAAAAGCTGGATCACGTACACCTTCATGAGGCCGTCACGCTTAATCCGCCGTCTCCCGTCGTGCGGCTTCTTCTTCTTCTCCTCCTTGTCCTTGTCCTTGTCTTTTTGCTTTTCTGGCTCCATCTCCTCCGTAATCATCGGGTCCTCCTCACCATTGTCCTCCGCCTCCTCGTAATCGCGAGCGGCGCTCCGGTTCACCATGGGCATGCGTTTACCTCTACTCCGCTGCCCGTACTCCGTGTCATCCATGCGGCCGATCTTGTGCATGGCGAAGCCGAGGTACAAAATGGTGGGCGTTGTGATCGCGATGATTTGAAATACCCAGAAGCGCACGTGCGAGAGGGGCGCAAACGCGTCGTAGCAAACGTTCTCGCAACCAGGCTGGTGCGTGTTGCATACAAATTTGGACTGTTCATCGTAGTAGATGGACTCGCCACCCACCACGGTCAGTACAATTCGGAAGACGATGAGCAGCGTGAGCCACAGCTTGCCCACAAACGTCGAGTGGTTGGAGATCTCCTCCAGCAGCCGTGTCAGGAAGCTCCAGCTCATGGTGTTACTAAGACGGCACTCCTATCGGTACAGTACTGGAAAAAAGAGGGAGGGGGGGGGGAGACATGGGATTAAATGTCTTCCACATATGCCAACTATTGTTTGTTGTTCCCAATGCTGGAAACCAAAAGTCTGAGCGCGCTAGTGAAAACGCTTCCACCTCTCTAAAATGTAATATGCCGTTTCGTTCCACATCATGATACAAATCAGCAGAATTTGAGTATCAAGTTGAATCGGCAGCTGCAAAATGACATTTCAGAACTGTTCAGAATTTGATATGCTCCTTCTTTTTGCTCTAATAACATCTAATGCATCTACATGAGCTTTCATGCAACCCACAATGTTACTGATTTTTTAATAGCCAAAGAAAATGTAGTGATTTTACTAAATGCTCTGAAGTGCCCCCCCTCCCCTTTATGGTATTTAGGTTCAGGACAGCCAGGACTCGGGGATGTTGGGATTTGAGGTGAGTTTTGGGTTATTACCTTGGTGCAGCATGAATTTCGCCAAACGAGCATTTTCACTAGTGCTCTCAAGACTTTTCTCCCCTGTGCTCCTACATTCTCCTTTCACATGAACCAGAGAACTTCTGTAATAAGGTTCCGAGCGGCACAACTGGGAGAGGCGTAGCCAAAAAGCCTGACTGAGACGATGTAAACTGTTTAATTCCAAGTACATACAGGTTATGCATAAGGCAGGAAAGGTAAGAATCTAACTAAATGTTCATGTTTGTTTGCATGCTTTCTATAAATTGTGAATTTAGTAAAGTGATTTTTAGCGTTTTTGTATTTCAGTGCCCCTTTCATAGCCCTTGGTACCCCAGTGAAGCATCAAAGATGTACCCGGAACGTTCCGTTAAAATACGTTTTACAGTTAGAGGATTGTGGCATGTTTTAAACTCGGGTCATAAGATAAAGAAGCAACGAAATATTGTCACTCTGGCACCTGCAATCGCTCTTGGGCACACTGTGACCCTTGCATTTACTCCACAATTAGTCTGTTTGTTATCACAATGTCAAAGAAAAAAAAAAACATTTTGTAAGAGCACAAACATGACCGTTTAAACCTTTGTATACCGTTTTAATACCAGCCTCCAAAATGGCCATACAGAATACTTTTTACTATGCGTGTCCATCCGTTTGGCTGGTAGCTAAATATTCGATTATACTTGTGTTGAACGTTGCACTATGGTTCTAGAGTAACACTTCATTCCACTGCAAACGTGCCAACAGCTGAGCTAAAACAAACCTGGCTGACTTCCAAAAATCTTGGCCATACGAAATGAGGAGGTTCAGCATGCGTCCATATGTTTGACTTTTCCTGCGTATTCTACTTGTGTTGAATGTTGCACCATGGCTCTGGAGGAACATTTCATTCCCCTGCAAACTGGCTTCACTTCAAAACCGACTATCCACGTTTTGCGCGTGAACTTGCGTGAAGAGGCGTACAAGAACGTCTGCCATATTTTGCTTTTAGCCATGACATATAATTTAATCGACTGCAGTGTTCAGTGCCTGGCACACGACGTTTAACACAGCGGAGCACAATTCCAGTCTTTTGATGCCAAAGTAAAGTACGGTTCAGTTATTTATTTCATCCAGCACACCAAACCGTCTTAAGGGTCAGGTCGCAATCTACATCTGCTCCAGTAGATGGCGCCGCAACTACACCATGACAAAGCTGAACCAAGTGTGTGAGTGCAGTAACTTATTACACATTCGAAGGCTATAGCTAGAGGCTCTGCTTCACAAAAGGTTTTTTTTTTTTTTTCATACTATGGCAACCCTATTTATTTGTGGAATCACAAACGACTAAGTCTGAACAAAGCATGATTTCCTTCTCCAATCCTGTCTGTAACAAGGTTTTACTTGTTTTTTTTGTGGTGTGTGTGTGTGTGTGTGTTGGTTAAACCTTAAAAGGAATTCCTTGCCAGGTAGTAAAACAAACAAAGTCTCCTTCTAGAGCCACTTTATTGTTGTGCTACAAATACGACTTCAAATAGCCAGACATATTTGGTGTCAGGGTGCAAGTTCACAGTTCCTTGTGAAACACACAGGTTTTGAGAGGCCTGTGTTGGGGACCTCTGTGCTCTATTGAGGGGACGCCTTTCTCATCACTTGGGTGAAATGTCGAGCGGTCTTGCTTACGGAGCATTCAAAACAACCTGTATGACTAAAAACGTTTGCTGAAAGGCTTAAGTAACCAAAAGCAGATTCTTCAGCCTCTCAACAAACATGTTTCAGCTGGTGCTAGGCGGCAGATTTGGGGAGCGTGCCTCGCCCTGAGGCATGTCAGATTGGTCAAAAGCTTAACACGATTATACGGACTCCTCTTCCAGTGCGACAAGTTACTTGGCGGCCGTTTGGTACATGGTGGTTATAATGCCGAGCGTGACTGTATGACTGTTTACTGCATTTAAGAAGTGCAACAGCTGGAGGACGTCTAACATCAACACTAACTACAGCTTATGATTACAAAGGTGAATTAGTTTATGGCCACCTGTCTGCACAGCAAGTCACTTTACACTACAAACGGCCAAACCACGGCACCACTCGGAGGCCCCGAATCTCCGCAATTTGTAGGTAGCTTAAGAAGAGCATGTCCGTTTTGAACTAGTTGTGACATGTAAACATTCGTGGTCGGCGCCCTGTAATTTCGTCGCAATGTGGGCCTTAATCATTCTGTTGAATCCTAGGCCTTCCTCCGTCACACCCTGCATACAGGATGAGCTAAGATGCTGGTCCCGTTTCAAGGAAATCCGGAAAAGCCAGCCCCAAAACTTTCAGTTCCACAACTGCACACAAATCTCTATACTTCTCTAGACGCATGACTACATGCACGGCAGGTTCACACTCGCTATGGGGATCAGACATGGCCTGAACCTTGCCTCTCTTAGGAACTTTGATCCAATTAAGTATTTATTCACAATACATACAGTTCTAGGACTCAGCAAAAATGGACACTATAGCATTGGAAATACCATCGAGCAAACTTACAAACAACACAATCTTAGTAACTGCGTGTTAAAGATCATGCTCAAATGATCCTAGCAGCTTTGTCAGAGCAATGACTTGAACTCCTTTAGAATTTAGATTATTTTAGAATTTTTCTATTATTAATTAAAATAATTAACATTTTATTAACAATTTGTTTTTTATTTCAAACTAATTTTGCTATGATTTAATATACAGTTAGTATTTGTTTAATTAAAATCTAGGCCACCCATGGCAGTTTGGTCCCCTGTTGAGCCTTGGTTCCTCCCAAGGTTTCTTCCTACCATTTTAGGGAGTTTTTCCTTTCCACTGTCGCCCTGGGCTTGCTCAACTTGGGATTGGCCTTTTAAGATCATGTATTACTGTAAAGCTGCTTTGAGACAATGCTACGTTGTAAAAAGCGCTATACAAATAAAACTGAATTGAATTGAATTATTGCTTATACACTCGCCTGCCCCTTCACTAGCTACACCTTGGAACCCCTTTTGCCTTCTGAACCGCCCTAATTCTTCATTGCTTAGATTTAAGAAGGTGCTGAAAATGTTCTCCAGAGATTATGGCCCATATCTGCATGATAGGATCCCGTAGTTGCTGCAGATTTCTCGGTTGTGCATCCACGAAACCAATTTCCTTTCCCACCACGTTTCGATGCTGGTTTGAGATTCGGTGACTGTTGGGGTCTAAGTTTGAGATGATTCTGAGCTCTGTGGCATGGCGTGTTATCCTGCAGGGAGTATCCATCAGAAGGTGGAACACTGTGGTCATAAAGGGATGCACACGGTCAGGAACTACACTCAAAATGACAGTCCCCAACACCATTAGACCACGAGCAGCCTTAACCGTTGATACAAGGCAGGAAGGAACCGGCGTCGCAGCAGAAACTTAGACACAGCTGAACATTTTTTCCAATCTTCTACTGTCTCATTTATATGCATCCATGCCTTGCAGGTTCTTAGCTGAAAGAACCGGCACTTGATGTTGCCGCTGCAGCCCATGTGCTTCAGGGATTGACATGTTGTACGTTCAGAGATGCTCTTCTGCACGCCCTGCTTGTAGCGAGTGGTGATTGGAGCTACTGTTGACTTTTTATCAGCTGGAACCGTTCTAATTTCTTCCTACCATGCCTGTTCTTCTCAATCTCACTGCCCTCAGTAGATATTTTCTCTTTTTTCTAACAGATCATTCACTTTAAACCCTGGAGATGGCTGTGCGTAAATCCCTGTGGATCAGCCATCTGGTTGCCTAATTCGATAATTGCATTAAAGAAGAGTTGTAGAAGAGTTGTACAGGTGTACCTAATAATGTGGCCTGCGAGATTACGTGCCATGCTGTGCTTGTTCCACAGACCCAGATCCTCAGTACTTTCATACACCGTGGCAAAGACTCATGTCAGACTGCCGAACGGCCGACGTGACGTGTAATATTGAAATGATCTGCTGTGCCTTTAGACACTTCGGTTTAATTCGTACATAAAGAAGTTCGATGCTGAATCACTTTGAGTGTTGCTCGAGGACAGATGAGACGGCATGAATGTGCTTTGATTTCTCTGCTCTCCACTGGAAACATTATCACGCCGCGCCCATATGCCATCCCTGATCATGTACGAATGCAACACAGAGAGCAGCAAAGTCTTGACTGAATGTGAAACTGAAATTTCGAGCTCGATGACCCCGCATTATGTAATGAGATCTAATTTTATTAGTGATACCTGACCGAACGTTTCCGTCTTCTGCTCAACTGGACGCGTCGGCGCTGACCGGCACAGGAGAGCAGCGTTTTTTAAAGGGTCCTTCAGACTTTCGCACTCCCCAATCCTGCTGGCAAGCACAGAATTGGGAGTGTCTGGCAAGTTTCTCTCTACAAACTCATTTTACAAATGTTGGGCCACGTATAAAAGGAACGCACATCGATTATTGACACTCGCGTCTATCTGAGGGCAGCACGGTGGGTAGCACCGCTGCCTCACAGCAAGAAGGTCCCGGTATACGGTTTTACCGGGTGTACAATGCCGTACCTACTTGCACAGACGAATAGGTGAAGAAATAAACACAAGGTGGATTCCAAAAGTCTGAGACCACTAGTGACGGAGGTCCCAGTTGATACGGTTGTGCTTTTATTTCTCTGCTTGTAAACTGCCCTTGCTGTATAAACAGAAGGGCAACAAGAAGCTCAGTATTTGCAAACTAAGAATCATCTTACACACTTTGAATTGTGCCTGAATGCTGACTGACAGGACGCCTAAACCTTTACATGACGTGTCATGGTCGTTTGGTGGTCAGTGTGGGAGCATCACATGTTATACAAGTGTCTTTAAAGCAGAAAGTGAAGCTTGATATGAAAAATAAAGAACAAAAATATGCACACACACACACACACACACACACACACACACACACACAGTGCTAAAATGTGGAATTCAGTACCCAGCGTATGAAATATTTATCAGTCATAAAACTTTAATTCAATCTCTCTTTCTTTCGTTCCCGCGCCCCCCTCCTCTTCCTCAACCCCCCAACTTTTGTCAAAGCACACACGGCTCTATGAAGTCAGACTAGTCGAGGCGAAGGGAAAATAATTGATA
The DNA here is from genome assembly GCA_034779995.1 of Parotocinclus haroldoi. Lineage (NCBI taxonomy): Eukaryota > Metazoa > Chordata > Actinopteri > Siluriformes > Loricariidae > Parotocinclus > Parotocinclus haroldoi. The sequence goes on from JAUZST010074030.1 coordinate 15,251, forward strand.
GGGGAGAGGGGATGAAATGTGCGCTGTGTGAAGCGTCTGCATACCGAATCCAAATCAGATCTGACAATAAACATATGGATAACAGAAGAGCCGCAAAACAACAACAACAATCCCAGCAACCTATAGGCAATCAAGAGAATTCATTCACACCAACAAACTCTCGCGTTTCTTTCTCACTGTTGCCGCTGTTGAGGGAAAAGTTCGGCGCCGTGAAGCTGAGAGGCTTCCCTCAGTTTCACTTTACAGTGGTTCACAGGTTGCTATAGGGGAAGCGTCTTCACTAGGCATCTCGAAGAACGAATCAAAGGTAGTTCTCATTTGAGGGTCGCCCTGGTCTGCATGTGACCCAGACCCCAAAACCTGGAGGACTTCGGAAGCAGTGGAAGCTTACCGAGTAACAAGCAAATTTTTTTCCCCATAAGGATCCATGTAAATTGAATGAATCCATTCCAGGAGCCCAGAAAATCCACGCGAGGTATTATATGCTGCTCATGAATGGAGTTCTATTGAACCGGTGCTCCCTGAATTCCAGCGGGATTATGTTTCCTGACAAGTCCTTCATGTGTTAAATGCATCATGACCCGATGAGTTTGGTCGAGCGTCCATACTGTAGAACAGTGGAGACGTGGAAAGGATACTGTGATAAATAATCAATAATCAATAATAAGTAAGCTACTGTTTAAACGTTTTTAGCCACAGTTCGGCAAAATCATGAACTCGAAGCTTATTTTATAATGGTGTTATTTTTATACGGAATCAGAATATTTGCAAATCATTTTCAACCCCTGTTCAATTAAATACACTACAACTAAGACAACATAATTCATGTTCAAACAGACAAACCTTTTTTTTTGCAAATATTCCCTTATTTGGAATTTGATGCCTGCTACACGTTCCAAAAGAATTGGGACAGGGGCATGTTTACCACTGTGTTACATCACATTTGCTTTTAACACTCAGTAAGCGTTTGGGAACTGAGGACACTAATTGTTAAAAAGTTTTGTAGGTGGAATTGTTCCCCATTTTTGCTTGATGTACAACTTCAGTTGCTCAACAGTCCGGGGTTTCTGTTGTTGCATTTTGCGCTTCATAATGCTCTACACATTTGCAATGGGAGACAGGTCTGGACTGTTAATCTGTTTCTTTGTAGTGTATTCTGTTGAATATGGGTTTAAAAAAGATTTGCAAATCCTCATATTGTGTTTATATTTATGTTTTACAAAACGTCCCAACTTCAATGGAATTGGGCTTGTACTTTGGCTGTATCATGGTGCAGCGAGAGAGGTACAGCCTTCTACCTTGAGGGTCCTTGAGCATAAATGTATAATATGTTTATTTTTTGTTCTCGATTTACATGAAACACTCTTTTTTTATGCCACTACTTTAACTACTTTAAGTACTTATTTTCTATTCATTGTTTGAACAGCTGTTTTCCTAATGATACTTTTGTGCTATAATAATGAGAAAACGTCAAATTGGTGGTTCCGGTTTTGACAGTTTTCCAGCGCAGAAGTAACTACTTAAGAACGACTTCAAACTTGTTTGTGATTTTGAAAATTAAGAAGGCTTATGGAAAACACTCGCCGCTCTTAAAGTTGTTCGTAAGTTTCATCGCTATCGTGAAACGCAAGTCTAATCATTACTTTGTCACTTAAACGGGACAAATGCGAAACGACAAAGAAAACACGACTCAAAAACCACCATCAGGAAAATCGTCAGAAGGACATTTCAGGTCATCTATAGAAAGTTTGATTCAGAGTTCAGAGTCGTGTGGACTGATGAATCAGGACTCGAGTTGTATGGCGATGCTGCAGATGGCGTCATGGTTTGAGGAGCCTTTTCAGATGCTGGTACTGGTGAGCTGCTTCAACGTGAATGTTTAGAGTACAGGACGATAAGCAGAAAAACTTCCCACCGATGTTTTTTAAAGAGGAATGAGCAATGCTATATTAAGACAATGCTTCTGTCCATCAGGCTCATAATTTGAGTTTGATCTGCTTATTAATGGTTTCTAATCATCAACACTGTGTGGCACAATACTAACTCTTTAAAAAAAAAAAAAACGAGCCGTCTTATCTTGGCCTCAGTACAAAGTGAACTCGAAAATTGTTGATGAATTAGACAGTGCTCTTTCAACATGCCTAAATAAAATCTGCAATAAAACAAATTAATGTTATCATTTAAATAATAAATAATAATAATAATATTAATAATAAAATCTCTTATTAAACAAATAAGAAATTAACTAATTAAGTCTTTGCCTCTTTTTTTCTTGTATAGTGAAAAAGATTTTAATCGGGTCTCAGTCACTGCTAATCTTGATCTCAACTTGGACTCAAATAATTAAGTCTTGATCTCGACTTGGACTCAAATAAATAAGTCTTGATCTCGACTTGGACTAAAATAAGTCTTGATCTTGACTTGGACTCAAATAAATACGTTTTGATCTTGACTTGGACTCAAATAAATAAGTCTTGATCTCGACTTGGACTCAAATAAGTCTTGATCTCGACTTGGACTCAAATAATTAAGTCTTGATCTCGACTTGGACTCAAATGAATACATTTTGATCTATATTTGGAGTCAAACAAATAAAAAAAGTGTTGATCCTGACTTGGACTTGATGTGTCCTGGTTTTGGTCGGCTCCAGTGGTCTTAACTACAACATTACCCCAAACAGTTCTAGGGACTAATCTGGGAGGAACTACCCCTCACAGACCTTACCTATGAAGTCCATTCATTCCAGAGCCTTTTTGGTTTGCACTGCACCAGTAGGAACGCTGAAATGCATCTGTTGTTTATGTGGCTACCGGTGAACTATTATATTTAAAGCATAGGTGCTTACATCACCTGTAGACTTTGGAAGGACCAGTCACCACATACTTACATCACTCAGGTTACTTACTACTTCACTAAGAAAGTCCACAGTTCCTGTTGTGCTAACATTGTTAGTCAGGTGCTTTGAGATGCAGATAATAATTGGATTCATTGCTTCAGTGGTGAATCATGCTCAACATGGCAATCAGTACGTACTTGGACTTTTGATTCTTACCTTAAATTGAAATATCAACTACTTCAAAGCTTCTCCTTGATTAATTTTCTATGGGTTTACTTTTTTAGGTCCTTTTTCATGCCACACTTCATGGCATGCCTGCATCTAACAGGGTAGAGTAGCAAACCTTGCTGGATTTTAGGTACTCAGATGTTTTTTGTACCCATATGCTTCTCCGTTATTCTTTTTCTAGCGTCTACAACCCTACAACTTCGATCTCACATCCTTAACACTGTTCTCCTTGGATTCCTGGCTCATCGTTGCAGGACCTAATTTAAAAACGCTTACCCTCAACAGCCTGACTTGTTCACCAAACGGACAGTCCTGAAAAAGATCCTCCATTCCTAATTAGCAACTGATCAACTGATCTGGCAGTATAAGAACCTGTATGCAGTTTGGCAGTCAAGTCTGAATGGTTACTGATTGTTACTGTAATGGGAACAAGTTACAAAGAAGTGTGGAAGGTCTAAAAGAGAGACAGAAACAGAGAAGTGGCAAGGAAAAGATCAGAGAGAGAGAGACATGAGAGAACAGTGTGAGAAAAAGGTGAGAAGGTGATAAAACAGCTAAACCAAACATGCAACAGCAAATATGTATATGAAGAGCGGGATATGTGGTTAAAAAATGAGAGCGAAACAGGAATATAGAGAGAAATTTTGGTCTTTCTCTCTCTCTCTCTCTCTCTCTCTCTCTCTCTCTCTCTCAATTCAATTCAATTCAATTCAATTCAATTCAACGTGCTTTATTGACATGACAAATGTACAGATTTGTACAGATAATTAATTTTATTTAAAATAGATAAATAAACACTATTACTACTACTATTAATAATAATTATTGTTAATCTCTCTCTATCCCTCTGTCTCTCTGCCCCCCTCTCTCGGTCTCTCTCAGTCTCTCTCTCTCTCTCCCTCAGTCCCCCCCCTCTCTCCGTCTGTCTCTCTCTCTCTCTCTCTCTCTGTTTTTCTCTGTCTCTCTCTCTCTCTCTCTCTCTCTCTCTGTCTCTCTCTCTCTCTCTCTGTCTCTCTCTCTCTGTTTTTCTCTCTCTCTCCCTCTCCGTCTCCCTCCCTATCTCTCTCTCTCTCTCCCTCTCCGTCTCTCTCTCTCTCTCCCTCTCCGTCTCTCTCTCTCTCTCTCTCTCTCTCTCTCTCTCTCTCTCTCTCCCTCTCTCTCTCTCAGTCTGTAGAGATTAACACTGGAGAGAGAGAGATGCAGCAGTGTCTGACCGATACAGCCACCTCGCAGCATGCCTCACTTCACACCATCGCCACACACAAGCAAACAAACACACAAACACACACACACGCACACACACACACACACACAGATTTGTCTATTCACTAATAGATTTTGTTCGCTTTTGTGATTTGTGAGCCTGTGCTTGCCTGTTAGGCTGTGAAAGCCTTTTTGTGGGTTCATTCCGTGCTGGTCTGAGTGTGTGTGTGTGTGTGTGTGTGTGTGTGTGTGTGTGCGCGCGTGCGCGCGTGCGCATATTTTCCCATGGGTCCTGCTCCATCGCCCCCTTCACCTCCATCCATAATTCAGAAGATGGCCGCTCTCTCCCCTCTGTACAATGCCCACGGGGCGCAGTGCCACAGAAGACCCCTATTTAAATACCACTAGTGCATTTACACACAGGGGATGTAAAGAATGTAGGGGATAAAATCACAATATTGATTTAATCCTGCGTCTCTTATTATGATCAAACCCCCGTGTTTAATAAGAACAATGATGTGCCCTGAAATGCAATACTAATCCACAAATAAAATATGAAAAAAAATAACGGTTCGTCTGCTGATCAAAATCTTAAATTGTTACATCAGAAGTGGTACGACAAGATCAACCAGTCAGGTCGTTTGAGTTAGAATTTCCTTTGTCCAATCTCAGATTTCCAGGATTTATAATAAGCGGATGAGACTGGACCAAACACACTCCGATGTTTAAAGGTTACTTGTTTGCTGAGTCATGTCTCCTTCAAAATTCCTTCGAAAGTTCTTTTCCTCAGGAGGTTTCAAAACTCTTCAGTCCCTCAACATTTCCTTGTGTTTCCCAAACTGTTTGTAACTCTACAGTTCCAAAGGTTTTGGGGTTTTTGTTTCCTAAAAGGCAAAGGTGATAACTTTTTATACTTTATTAATAAAATTTATACTTAAGCGAAACATATATTAAGCGAAAAAACCCTTTAAAAGAGTAAAATCTTTACTCTTTGCTCACAACATTTTCAAAACAGGCTCTTTACCTTAGCCTTTATTCATATCTTATTTGTTTATTTATCTCTTTATTTTTGGAATCCTGGGTTTAGACATGACGCATTGCAAGTGGCGCAAGGGTGCACTTCCCAAAACTCGTGCAATGGCATCTACTACAAAGATATGTATAGCATTTTATACATCAGAGGTTTTTCCATGCCTTTGGGATGGTGAATTCTTTCTTTGATGACTGTAAGAGTACGTTAAAAAAAAAAAACTATACCATTTCTAAAAGACTAGCTTTAGAAATGTACCTGTTTTTTAACTTTTAAAAATTTTAAAGTAGTTTTAAATGAAGTAGTGAAGGAACTTCGCTAAAAATTGGCCAAACTTCTCACTGCTGATATCAATTTAATTAAAATGCAAAAATGTTTTTACAGTTTACAGTCATTGTTCAGCTTAAATAAAATGTACTGCACTGCCGAAATACTGACGTGTCCAGATCTGAGCAATTTAGCAGCAAAAAAATCCTAAGTAGTTGGTATATTTTGGTTCCTCGTGTCTAAAACGTTTTATTCTGCTTTCGCTGTGGTCAGCAGCAGTGATTTTTGCAGATGATTTGTGTAGTTTGTGTAGTAACTATTACGTAGAATCAGAGTCGTGGATCTGGACCTCTCACCCTCAATAAAACACATCCTGTTAAAAAAAAGGAATAGTTTTTGCTTTTAAACTTCTACTTGGGTAACATATTTACGTCCCACTTTCACCTTGACCTGCTTGAGTATTTTTTATCAGATCAGAAGTGCTAAAGTAAAGACCTAGTGTAGTTCTCCCAGCTCTGCTGTTTGTCTAAATCACACACACACACACACACACACACACACACACACACACACACACACACACACACACACACACACACACACA
>JAUZST010074040.1:0-21413 GCA_034779995.1 Parotocinclus haroldoi
AAATACATACAGGTTGTAATGTAGTAAAATAGGGAAAAATCCAAGGGGGTGAATACTTTCGCAAGGCACTGTATGTATGTATGTTTGTGTGTGTGTGTGTGTGTGTGTGTGTGTGTGCGTGTGTGTGTGTGTGTGTGTGTGTGTGCATGTGCATGTTCATGCGTGTGTGTGTGTGTGTATGTGTGTGTGTGTGATGGGGACTAAACTGTCATATTCATGTCAGAATTGTTGTAGTGGTTTTGGCAAACTCATGTTTTAATCCAGTTTTTTATTCATTCTAATCTATGTGCTAAATTATCTCTGAATCTTTAATCTGCCATGTCTGTAGTCTAAGCTTGGCCTGAGTTGGATTGACCTGGGAGTTTTTATGCTCCTGTTAATTACATCAAAGTCTGACAGAAATATGTACAAAGCCCCAGCTAGACATTACATTTCAAATGTGAGATAAGAGCTTAGGGATCACACTACTTATTAGAACTCTAATCCCCCAAGTAAAGTCTCTTGACATTGCTTATAGCTGCTTTGGGTGAGCACCTTCAGCTAATAAATCAGAACAGCCACACCAGCCCAGTAATTGTTGAACTAATATACAGTAGACGCCATTAAATAAACACCACAATATGTTCCATCCCAAAGAACACAATTAGCCCACAAATGTTAATCTCACATAGATGCCAATAAGCAAACACATCTCAATGAGTGCAATCAATTACATGATACACAATTATACAGCATGGTAATGAATATGTATTTAGTAAAACTCCTGAAATGACACACAGTGCAGGCAGTTGGTAATTGTGACACAATTTATTTTGCATCAGTTCAGTAGTTCAGGGAAAGCAATAGGAAATTTAGTATTCATCAATTAAAGTTATATTTTACTTTGATTGTGTATATGTCAATATCAGGCAAACTTCAAATGTGGTTTTCTCATTCTTTTATTTTCTTGTCTGATGAATCTTGTTCAGGGTGTCTAGCAAGAGGCTCAGAGCGCAAGGCATAAACCATCCTAGACAGGCTGCCAATCAATTGCAGAGCACACACACTCACGATTGCAATGTTAAGAAATGTATAATACATTATATATTAATTATGTGTAAAATCATCTGACCAATCTCATAATTAAATCTCTGTTTGTAAACATTTAAACACACCATCCTGACATTATTGGTATTGGGGGCCATTAATCTCGTGTGGTATCAGAGTCAGTAATTACACCTTTTCCAATCCACTGTTTATGGGTAATAATCGCACATCAGTTTGATCTAAGTTATTGGTTCAACTAATTTGATTCATTTATGGACATAGGGCTTGAATTGCCTCTCCAATCATGCCTATAATGTCTTGCACTTGCATAACATAATTATTTGGAGACATGTAATATGTTATTTGGTTATCCTTTTCATAATGATACAAACATAAATTCGTGTATTTGTCTCAAGTGTTTGGCACCTGTCTGAATTTTGGAGAAACACATGTGAGCCCAGTCTCTATTTTGCAAACTGGATAGCATGAAATAATATTAGAATTAGTGGTCTATTTCTAAGACGTAATATTAAGCATGGTGATATGGAATCTGAGATGCAACAGCCGATTTGATTTGAGGAAATATCTGCTTGGTTTAAATGAATGCCAATTTTAATGTTGTTAGAGCCTAAGGAGTGAGGTGTTTCTGAGCAAGACATTCTTGATGTAGTTCTCACTAGCATGACTTGTCTAATTTTGCAAGTTAACAAGCGTACAATAGCATTTCCGCAATCAATGACGAAATTCAGCCCCTCCACAAATCATTTATCATAAGTACATCAGACAAGAGTAAATCTCATTTTACAACTAAAATTGGTGCATGAATTAAATGAATAAGTAGTGGAATCAATAATTAAATGAATAGGAATATTTACTCTCTAAACTATGTATGCCTATCTACATATGTTTATGTTATCACATATATGAGGGGGAAAAAGGGAAATATGATATTAATTATACTGATATTAGTAAAATACAATTACACCGCTGTTTACAAAGTATCTTTGAAACATCTGCAAAACACCAAAGGATTTCTGTTCTTAGTCATTAAGTTGAATACTACTCCTGCTTGTTTTCTTGCCATTTGTAAATTGCATAAGACGGAAGTGCAATGTCGACCCTGGCTGTGACTTTGGGAAATTGCTCTGACCTTGCAGTACTTATGAGGGGAAACAATACAGGAATAGCGGTCAACTTTGAGCAAGACTGTTGGGACCCCTTTCTGCCTTTCACATACATGTAAAGGGAGGTCCTTGACGATCAACTTTCAGTGCAACACTCAAGAAGTAGTAAAAACAACTCTTTCTTCTGAGCTTTGTAAGATTATGTGAAGTGTCAGTGTTGGCTTTCTATTATGTTTGGAGGTTATCTCAAAGCAATCTAAGAGTAGAAAGTCCAAAAGATGTGCATAGCTGCATTAGTGCAGTCGGGGTTACCAATGGCCTCAGGATGTACATAGAACAGAAGGCCAGATAGTGTAGCCACAGAAAGAATCCTATGCAGTATGCCACAATGCTGCCTTGCCAAAAGGTCACACAACCTTATGCTTAAAACGCACACCAAATGCAATCCATCCCAGACATCCTGCTATAATAGAAATTTCATATGGGATAGAATAGAACGGGTGATAAAGGTATGTGAAAAAGATTTGGCTTTGTATGTGACAAGCATAAGATTAGCTTAATGCTTTTATTATTTATGGCTATATAGTAAATACACAGATATAGTGCAAGCTGAATTGTCATGACCAAGGAAACTGTTTCCCATAGTGCACTGGGTATAAGCAGCCTTGCCTGGTAAGCAGCTGCCTGTGAATGCATATATAACTGAACCAAGCCATGATCCAGTTATGTGGTTTAGGCCTCTCAAGCTTAGTCGGTTCACTTTATTTTAAGTTCAGTCCTTTCTCTTGTTTTCTATATTTTGCAATTCCGCCATATAAGTGAACTGGCACACACCCTGTGCAGATGAGATCCATAGATTGAATCCTGCTCTTGTTGATCAAGTGACCACCCTAAGTCCACACTGGTTCTTACCCTGTAAAATTTGGTCCATGTAAAAGTTTCCAGAAGATCCACTATTTTCTTTGTTAGGTCTCAAATCATAACTGACTTGATTACGGTTTGTTTGAATTTGCAGAAATGTGCCACGTGTGTCATAATTTTGTTTAATGCATCTTTGACTAGAGAAACTATAGCTATGTTTAAGGAAATATTTAAGAGCACAAAGATAAACAAAGAGTTATTAAGTTTTTAGCAGTGTTAGTTTTCTAAAGCTTCTATTTCAAACTTAGCACAGTCATTATACAAATTGAGGTTACATAGCTTCTTCCAATTTTAAAATGTTAAATAAGTACCAGACTTTGCATTTGCAAGAACAGTTGACACTAACACATGATTTCAAACTCAAGTCCTGAATTAAAAAAAAAAACCAAAACAAACATAAACAAGTATCATAATATTAAGAACGACAACGAAAATCACTTCCATTTCGCTGAGGTAACCAACACTGAGTGAATTGTTCTTTGTTGTGGCGGCTGAGGCATTTTCACTAAGTGATGTCATGTGGACTGCAGTGTTAGTCTCCAAGAGACTATCGGATTATTTCTCATCTCGACAGGCACTCGCTCACAGTAGGGGAGCGACTACATCTCTTTCTCATTTCAGCAAATAATGGGGTAGGAAGGCATTGGTAAGCTGTATTCAGGCAACAGGCACTACCTTTGTTTGGTTTTGGCTTAAATTGACACGTCTCTCCTCATTTCTGGCATTAGTGAGAGATTTCAGTTCGGAAACAGCTTATACAGCCAACCTCCCTGTTTATTCACAGCAGGACCTAATGTTTTGGAAGTTACTCCCCTGAACAATAGCACTAACGGCCTAGCTGGCATTAACTGCTCCAGCTATTTGAGTTGGTGGTCTGCTTAGCAGGGGTTCATGCTTGGAATTGCATTAGGTAGAACTGGTTTATTGGAATGCTTTGCAAAAAGTTGAGATCTAAAGATTTGCACATATAAATGTGTAGCTGATAAAAACTGTGAATGCCAGTCTGTCTTTTTCTGTGCACATCTCATTTAGCTTTAATTGTGCTTCACTGATGCCTTAATAATAACATATATCTATGTTTTAAGCCTACATGTCATGTTCGGGGCTTCGGTTGGTCCACCACCAATCCCAGTGAACATTGGGTGCGGGATGCAAGTCCATCACTGCACAAAATGCCAGTCCTTTACAACACTGATTCTAAATGGGATGATGGCCTGACTGGCCTTTGCTTTGTCAGGCATAGCCAGTTGTGCCAATATGTGATGAGCAACCTTCCAAAATACACTGCTAGTACCAAAAACCACTGGGATGATAGGCTAACGTGTTTTGTCTTCTGAAGGACTTTGATAATAAAAATCTATAATAATAATACATTTCTAAAATACTACAACCTTCAGCTGTTAACATTTCCAGCATTTAGCAGTCGCTTATCCAGAGCGACTTACTACTTGTACAGTCTTACCATCCAAGCAATGATGGGTTAAGGGTCTTTCTCAAGGACCCAACTGTGGCAGCTTGGCAGAGGTGAGTCCTTAACCGCTAGGCTACCACAGTCCAACAGTCTAAGTACGTTAACAAAAGAATTGCTATATATTATTATTATTATTATTATTATTATTATTATTATTATTGCTATAATAACAATAATAATGAGTCATAGTTCATTTTTTTTCACTATATAATTCTTTATTCAGTATACAAATAAAAGCTGAATCAGTTAAAATAAAAAAGAAATGCTATCAATGAGAACTAATATAAATGTAATAATAATATATTTACAGATGAAAGGCCATGAGGTACAAGTATACAATAAAAGTATTGAAAAGTTTCTACAATATATTTACACATAAGGGGGTTATATGGAGTATATGCATGGGAGTATGGGAGTATATGCATATTCTGCACATATAAGTAGAGTTCTAGCATTAAGAACGATTGTAGTAATATTACCTTTTCAGAAGCAAATATTTATAATGTGACTGTAAAGTTTGACACATCAATGGGTGAAAAAAAAATATTTCAAAAATTTCAAAAATCATAATTAAATTCTATTACTTCCATAATAATAGTGATATATAAACATTAAGACTTACAAAAGGTTGATCTATGATCAGAGACTAAAGCACACAATGGCCAAAATAAGAGCAAAGATCAAGGAACAAAGGAACTATACGGGAAAATAAATCTCAGTAATGCATTTTACAAATGACAATACTTTTAGACACAAGTGTTTTAAATCTAGTGACTAATTATGGTACTATGCAAGACAGATGTGAACAATGAACAACTGAACCAATGACTAGACAAGAGTAGAAGACAGGATTACAACAGAAACAAAACTAAAACAAAACCATATGTCTGTTTTACTATGGTAGCTGTAAGTCGTCAAATAGGAAACTGATCTGTAATTTACAATATTATACAAGGAATTGGTGAATGGACACTGGGAGATTGACACCAGTGTTACCAATTTACTTTTGCTATTCATATGGATACAGTTTCTGTTTCATAGCTCTGTGGTTCAGAAAGTGGAAGCAGCTATTGAAGTTATTGGACAGACATTTTTTCCTACATGCACTTACCATGCTTGCATTGGTAAAAAATAAGCAGCCTGTGAAAACATTGTAGGTGAAGGGTTTATAATATAAAATATGCATTTTAATTGTACTTAACTAGAGTACATAGATTAAACTGAAACCTTGACTGAACTTCAGACCTACCATGTTTGATGTTATACTTGGTATTCTCTTTGCAGTCAGAATCTAAGATTTAGCATCAGAACAGAATCATTTGATTGCAACAACATGTTCCCTGACAGTGTATATTGTACATTGTATATTACTCAAATGTTATAATGGCCGGATATACTAATTTATCAGTCTCTTTATTAGAATAAAAGAAGAAAATACAAAAAACACCTGAAAACAAAAACAGTATAGACTACTTGTCTATAGTAGTCCCATAGACTACAGTGATAATGATTTAGTGTGACTCAATCTAAGGGGAGCTTCAGCATCTGGCTTCTACCATTGCCAGATTTATTTAATGCTATCAAATGGCGACCTAATACTTTTGCATAGTATATAAGTGTGTGTGTGTGTGTGTGTGTGTGTGTGTGTTTGGGAACCAAATATGAGGAAAGAAAGATCTGTGATTTTTTTTAAATAGTGAGTGGTATAGCAGTGTAGTGTTTTTATTTATTTATTTATTTTAGTCAATACATTTAGGTTAGCATTTATTACTGTATTGTGTGTCACACAATAATCTTATGTCAGTGGTTGATCCCCATAAGATAGTGAGACATAGGCTGTGTGTGAATGTGTAAGTGTACCTTGTTAATAGGCAGCTCTGTTGCATTATTACAAAATAATAATTGGATGTTGGTCACAAATTTCTCGATGTGTAGACAACAGATTCTACCCCCACTAACTAAAAGCATTAATTTAATGTGAACTGACTTGTTTTTCTTGTCATTTGTTTAAAAGGTAATATAGCATAAATTGCATTTTCTTCGTTACTGTTAATGTGTATAACTCATTTATGCTGTGGGGAAACAGCTAAATGCTGCACAGCCTGCTTTGTGCAGTACCTTTGTCTTGTCCACTTTGCAAACTAATTGAAAGTATTTGCATGCAAGTTTGCTAATGAAGGTCTAGTTTGGAATGTAACATCTAATGTTACACTAATTCAAATAAAAGCTTGGCTTCTGCCTCCATCCTGACATTTTGTTCTCCTGTATCAAAATGGCCATTACAGGAAGAGAAGTAACCTAATTAGCTCTACAAGATCTGATGCATGACCTTCCTCCTGTACTCAGAGAGCAAATCAAAGCTGCATATCTTCTAATCAGATATATTGTGCATAATTACCAAGGCATTGAGTTTTATAACAGAATTTATACAGGTGGGCTTGTCTGCATGCTGGTCACGAACTCAGATTTCAGGCACAGCCCTTCCTTGACAGAATGACATACCAAAAAGTGTCAGGAAATTGAAACGTTAAAAAAGATGTCAATTTCCTGTAATTAACACCAAAAACGCTGTCAGTCCATGTCCTGTCATGTAGTACAGCTCTGGGCACGGGCTGACATTGTTATGAGAATAATAATCAGGAATAGATACAAAAAATTCACTGAAACACTTGTAAAGGTCATTTTAATTATACAGATGGACTGTCAAGCAGTCACGGTCTGCATGAAATGGATGGCATAAGTGTAAACACGGAGCGGTGTAAAGCAGCGTCTTTGCTGTCGTACTTGCAAATAGTCAAGGTAGTGAAGGCAGAGCAGGGGAAAGCCATGAGAACTGTTTTTTTCAGCTGAATATATGACCTGCCTTCACAGAAAAAAAACATTTTGACATTTGACAATTTTTTTCTCAGTGCGATGAATGTTTAGCGTTTTCAGAAATCCTGAAATTGTGTGTGTGTGTGTATGTGTCTGGCAGTAAGCCATGGCACGTTGTGTTGAACCCTTTTATTTTCACATCAAAGTTTCAATAAGTACATATATTTTCATAGGTTTAATATCTAAATGTACTGTCAACATATTTCTTACTGTTATAGTTTGTGTGTAACAACCTGTAATGATCTGAATATGGTGTTCAATTTGAATATTTTAAATGTAATATGTTACATTGGCCTGTTGAGACCAATATTAAGATGATTTGATGTAATTCCATTTCAATAGAGTACATTAAAATAAATAAATAAAGGAATACAATTTCATTTGGAAAAGTATATGAGTGTCATTCTACTCAGGAAGCGACATACACCCTACGACTACTTAGGAAGCAGAAGCAATAAAGAAACATGTATCAATACAGACACAGCCTGTAAGAACTACTTTGGAATTATAAAAAACCCTTCTTATCATGACATAAATCAGGTGGAGGGAATTAAAAAATGAACAAAATAATAACAATAAACATGGTGAGTCATGCTGTTTCTTAACTATCCACACTGTAGCCCCATCACGGCAGGCGATCGAAAGCATAATAACTTTCACCGCCTCTCATAGTCACCTAGAGGAACATTGGGATGATTTTCAATATATTTTTTTCTTTAGTTTATTGCACCTGCTGATTCCGTCATTAACTTTAGAAGAATAAAAATGGTTAAAGGAATGGCTAAGTTCTGTCATTGACTATAGACATGTTACAGTAGAGACGGTCCTGTAAAGAAGAAAGCACAGAAAGGAAGGAACCTCAGTGGCAGTAGTTAAATTAGTTACTTTCTTTTTCTTTCCCTCTCTCTGTGGAGGTCTACCGTGTTTGAACTTAGGGCGAGATGGAGAACAGCCAAACAGGGAAGAATCAAGCTAGGCTGGAATTACCACATTAATGGAGAACAGATGGACTTTGGCCCAACACATGATTGCAGATATACTGTGGCCCCGCTGAGACCAAGCACTGCCCAGTAGTGCTTTGTCAGGGGACTTTCTAGTGATTGATATGCTGGCCATTTGCAAGCAATGTGAAGCTGAGTTCTGAAGATCTTCTTTAGTTTGACAGTCTAAAAGTTAGTTCTATAGACATAGCTACATATTATCAGTCAAACATAACTGTTGTATACTCATAGCGAAGTAAGTAGTTTATTTAAGTAATTTTATTCATTTGTTCTACCTGCCATCTAGAAGCTGCATGTTATTTTTTTTGGATTACAGATGTTACTGTGTCTTTTCTGCACCTTTTCAAACAGTGACACTTGTTCTCCTTCAATTCAACCGTCATTCAGCAAGGTCCAATTTTCAGGTCCACGTCTGTGGACAGAATTTAAGCTGCCCAGATTTTAATCAAAGTCAAAATAATGAGCCCAGGAGAAGGAGCCAGAGATGTGCAGACTTGGCTGGCTTATCATCTTTCTCCACTTTTTTTAGAAAGCAAACAAACGCCTACAGAAAACAAAGAGTAGCCAATCATCGGATACGACCATGGCTGACTCTTGCTCTGGTGAATTGGTAAGGTTTGCGGCTGCTTGCTATAGCAGCTAATGAACTAAGCACCTCATGGGATTCTTCTCAGTTTACTTAAACAACCAGGGGAGTTAAGTACACATGCCACAGCAAGAGCTAGCACATGTATGCCTCTGACCCCTGGCCATGGAGATGACTGCGAGTCTTCTTTAGTTGCAAAACTAAAGAGAGCATATGTTTCTTGTCGTTCTAGAGAGGCCCAGGATGCTCACCATGTTGAAAGGGAACTAGACAGCACCCTACCCAGCTGACAGTGTTGAATCTGTCGACACTCCACTTATTGTTTTTTTCACTGATGATAAAAGGAGCCCTAATGCCTTGTCATTGCAATTAGGGGGGAAAACATGGCACTCTGGCTCCAAATTAACTGTGATGCTTCAAGAGGAACCTTAGAAGGGGAAAAAGGAAAACTCTCTTAAGCACCAAACATTACTCATCGTGGTATTTTGTGCAACAGCTGTTTTAGGGTTCTCTCACAGAATGGTTCGGACTTAATGAGCATGCTTACTTTTTGGTAGCACTACCCACAGCAATGAGGGGTTAAGTACCTTGCTCAAGGGCAGAGAGGAGAAGAATGGCAGCCTGCGTTATTCCCACAGACAGTGCAGGTGGAATCTTACATTAAGGACTGCAAAGTCAGCATAAACTATTCATCATTCATTCAATAGCATGTCTTCATTATTGTCTTGTTACAACACAATCTCTGCTACACAACCGTATGCCACCTGCTTTCTGCTTTGTATTTCCACAGTGATCTCTAGCAGCTGTGCAAGAAATCGAAAGATGAATTTTGCGAAATGAAAGACTGGTCCTACATTTAGCTAATCAGCAGTCTTTCTCATTTCCTGTTTACCAATTAGCAAATGGAGGGCAACAAGTTACTGCAGGCTAGATACAGTATTTCAAAGATTACAGGCTCAGCATTACGGACTTTTAGTGCTTCATGTTACTTTGGCTTGGATGGTAGGAAAGGGTTGCTCATTTCAGATTTTTTCCAGGCATATGACTATTAGATCTAAAAAAAGTAATTAATACATTTTATAGCTAAAAAGGAGACAAGCTACATGTCAGGTCCCTTGTTGCATAGCTCATATCTAATTAACATAATATTCTTTTTCACACCCACATAATCGAATTCATATTTGTGGGGAGACGGCAAACCCGCAGGCGCCACTTCATCACAGGGCACACATACACACATACTGACTCACACTGGGCCACTTTATAGACTTTGAGTTGACCTAATGCATGTCTTTGCTATGTGGGAGACACAGGGAGAACAAGTACACGACTTGTTCCTTGAGGAGTAAATGAGAAACCACAGTACTAACCACTGTGCAGATGAGCCACACAAAAAATGGATGTAAAAAAAGACTTACAGAAAAAAAGACTTCGCAGTAAAAGAGGCTTTTGAACAATATTCTGGTTTTAAAGGTCAGTCTGTTTTTTCCCATTTGGTGTTGACAGACCTCATAGAGGATGACATGGTGGCACATGTGGTTGGCCTCAGAGCTCAGAAATCCCCAGATCCTAACCACAGATACCATCTCTGTGTCCTTACCGGTTTCGTTCGGGTGCATTGACATGCATTATGTTGACTGGCCCATGACTAGTGTGTTGGTAGAACCTTGTGTCTGTCCTTAATATAGCCATTGTTGGTGATGCTGCATTAAGTAAAACAAATGCACAGACCATATAGAATTTCTGTTTGTTTATTTTTTGTAATTTTGCTATGAGCATCAATGGATATTGTAATGTGCCATCCCTGCATAATATTAGAGCAATATCAATTGATAATAATTGGACGCTGTTCATTTTCAAGCATCTATGACCTTTTTAAACCCACAAACAGGTGTATTATATGTTTGTGTATTATTTGTGTTAAGTTAAAAAAAGTATATCTTGTGTACATAAAATGATGTCAGACGCAAAATAAAAACTCAAACCCAGTCACAACACACAGACACCCGGCAAAAAAATCTTCTCAAGCTAATTCCACTTATAAACAGTTGTCAATAAGATTTAGATTCCAATCCTCCAACTACACACAAAAATAGAAACTAGCTAACAAGGGTCGCTCCTGTCACACACACACACATCATCCAGCTGATCCATGCTACTGTTTTAGCATGAACGCAGCATGCTGGTATAAGAAACAAAAAATGAAGCAAGGTAAGGCAGGAGCAGCAGGGACTCAGTTTTTAATATCCAACATCCATCTCTGCTGAGTGGTCTCACGCTGTCTCATCACATTGCACTGCGAGCACGCTATTAGAGGGGGAGCAGGAGTGAGGGAGGATTCTCTCAACAAAACGTCTCACGTAGGTCGAGCCATGAGATACCTTCAAACCTCTCATCTGAGAACTGAGAAGAAAAAAGTGATGGCCTATTGACATTTTTCTTGGTGGGTTTATTAAAGGAACACAGCTATCAAATTACAACTTAACTTATTATGGGAATTAAACTACCCTCAACTAAAGCTCCAGCCTATAAAGTTGAATGCTGTAACCGTTTTTATTGTTTGCTTATTTAAAATGGGCATTTAAATTTTGCCTACCTAAGAAACAACTATCATTTATTGAATTACAGTTAATATTGGTTATTGGTTGTGTGCATGGGCACCATATTGGGGAAAACAGGATGATTCTAAGGGCCTGTGAATGACAGAGACAGTGTGTGATCTTCATGGGGTCCGAAATCTCTTGTGGTCTCTTAGTTATATGACTTAAATAGAAATGCATGTTTAAACATTTCATCAATAGTAAAAATGCGTACAAAACAAATGCTGATATGCTTATAACGAATATAGGTTTTTTGCACCATTGCATCTTTACCCTCCCACATTTTTACAGGTTATTTATCACTATGTTTCATTTGCATCCATTTGCAACTCATGACACAGCAAGTAAGCGCTGATCTAGCTTTGGAGAACAGCCATATTTTACAAGGTAGATAATATCTGGCAAGCTGTGCTTATAATTACTTGGCTGATTTGAACAGAATCTATCAATAAGTTGAGCTCAAACATGTCACAAGACGCAAAAAGCTTGCCTTCTATTTCATCATGTTGGCGTAGTAGATTTTATATACTCACTTGTCTTAATTACTTAAAAAAACTGTTTGAAATGTGACATTTGAGAGGGAATGAGCATAAATACAAGCTTCATCTGAAATGTTATGATTGCAGTAATTTACTGATAGCAAATAGAGGGAATAGTTAATTGGCTTAATGTTTCCATGGGCAAATACTACTAATAAAAAATCTTAGTTTTAGATCATAATGCATTTTATGCTATTTCTTGTTTTGAAAAGAAATACAAATTAAATAAGATTTTTTGTATATTGAATTGCCAGAGGAACGGGTTACCATAGCAACAGTACAAGGATAGTAATGATTCTCAAGTGAGGAAAAAAATGTCAGTTCACTGATTCCTTACTCCACTTGAAAGTGAAACTAACCTGTGACCTACATTTGACTTTGTAGCTCAGCTGTAGATGCAATGAAAAAATTCGATACTGACTAAGCACATTCTATTGAGCCAATACATTTAAATATCAGTTGCAATAATACCATACATATATGCTTTAACCATCCTTTATTTTATAAAGCCTAGAAAAAAATACAGGGTAAATAGGATTTAGAAAATGAAACAAGCCATGCCTCTGCACACAATGACACATATGTAATCCATTTTTAACATGGCCACATGATTTTGTGTGTTTTGGCAATGTACATGTGATTACTAAATAAGAACCCAAGTTCTTTGCATGTTAGTAGTCCTCAGCCTGAAGCTTGAAGCAGTGTTTGAACTACTGTTCAGTTTGCTGTGTCATCTGATATGATAAGCATGGCCATGATATGCTATGAATGTTATGGAGAAATGACAAAGAATTGCTTTCTGAAGCATATAGAATTGTGCTTGACATAGAAGAAGATCAGTGTAAAACATTATTGTGGTGTATAGATGCAAACAAATCAAACTCTTATTAATGTCTTACTGCAACCTTATTCAAACTCTTGTTGTTATTTCAAAATATTTCAAAGATGTTCATATAGACATTTAATTTTCACAAAGGAAAATACAAACTAAACTCACACAAACTCAATGCTACTTTTTAGTAATGTTTCATTTAGCAGTGCCCTAAAACTATAGCACACTAATGACACAACTGCAATCAGATACATAGTGCCAGAGCATGGGGGAGGATTCCTATGTCCATACCCACTTATAATAGCAATAGTCTCAGCTCAGGATTGTACCAGAGCAGAACAACAACAAGACAGGTCTAGGCTTTCCTGTCAGGAGGGATCGGAATAAAACACACAGGCATTGAGTAGATTGCAGGCACCCAGCTCTAGCATTGTGGCATGAACAATACCTCTGGGAGTAATCCCTCTTCATGGGATCTGATTCCCCTGACACTACTAACCGCTAGCCATGCTGATAGGCCAGTGTCGCCAAGTGACAACACCACAATGGCTGCCTTCCGTAGCTCTGCAGAGGGCCACTCGCGCAGGCTATGCATGGAATCTGCATTGAGTAGCATAAAAAAGAGGTTAGTGGGGGGTGATAAGTGCATATTAAGGGTTCTGGTGTTGAGTTCCTCTGAGTGACCACCCAGCAAATCCCCATCATGGAACATTTTTACTCTGCCTAAGTAAAGTAGCATTTGCGCTAATCATATATTTTCAAATTTACAATTTCATTTAAAAAGGCAACATAGTGCAAACAAGTATTGACATAAGTTCTCTCTCTCTAAGAAGCGATTCATATGTTTCAATTTTGAAAGGTATTGAATGCATCATTCTGATTTTACAAAACATAGCTCTGCTTATGGAGAACGAGTGTCTCTTAGCAAAGAGCAGATCCAGCATGGTTGCTACCACTTGTGGCAGACAATGCTCATTAGTTTGTGCAGCACTCAAGAAGCATAGCATTGTCAGTGTTTGAATCCAAATGTTCATGCTGCAATCTGTCTCCATTCTTGCCCATTTTCATCTTTTTGCTTTGTTCCATGTTTTTTCGAAGGAATAAAACATTCGAGATCTAATTAAAGCAATTTTATAAACAAGTGCATAAAGTATGGATTGTGCTACTGTACTAATTGTTTCTGACTGAAATTAACTTCGCAAAAGAATTGTTAATGCTTTAGCTCTGTTTCTTCACAATCACCCCTTCGACTTGAACACACGGCATGATCATGTGATATGTTTTATGCTCCAGACACTAAATTAGGACCAAGTTTATTAGGAAATTTTAACAGAGATGAATTGCCTGTCTTGATAAAGACAATTGCAGTGGCATTTATTAAACCACTGTTTCCAAGACAATAACGCAATAATGTCTCTGTTTTTTCAGTTATTGATGATAACATTTATTTTATAATTACATTACTTTTAAAACCACTTATTAATTATGGCCATGTATATTCTCAAATGTGTATTTTATTGTTACTCAGCCATCATCTTGGCACAGCTTTCAGTCTACAATGTAAATAAATGCTGTGATCAAATACACACACACACACACACACACACACTCAATGTGTAATAGGATATGCATATCTTTAAATGAATGCATGTTTAATTACTAGATAAGAAGGGAAGATAATGGCCCAGTGCTCATTAGAACCTGAAGAAGTTGTTTGTTTTTAAAACCCATGGGCAGAGAGTGAAGCGACACTTTATAATAAAATACGCATGCTGGACTTAGAAAAGGTGAAAAACCTGGGAAGCTTCATTAACATTTCTTCCAGCCCATTAACACAAAAGGGAAAAGAAATAAACAATGTTTAAATGCTTTAGTTGTATTGAACTAAAATGGCTATAAATTATTCTTAACATGAGACTGCATAAGTTATTGTTCAAGTGCCTTATGGAAATAACAGTTCCTTTGTTATTATGTTAATTACATTAACACCTGATCGGTTTGGGCCACACAATGAGCCAAAATAAAGAAACAAACATCCAGTTCCACAAAATCTATGCAAGATAGTTAAGCAAACAAATACTAAGTTATCCACCCTAACTCTCCTGTGTCTGTAATTCTTGCTTGCTGGCATGTATGTTTATACTCTGTGTGAAGCATGTTGACTCCAAACACACTCAATAATTTTGCTCCTCCCCCTTTCAAGAATCAAATGTATTGACTGTCCTATTATTGTTTAATAGACAAACAAAACAATTCATTTTACATATTATATATTTTAACTATTACATCAACTTCACTACTCTATATTATACTACCCTGCTACATTATACTATACTTCTACACTATACTAAAAAACACAATGAAAAACATGCCTAACATGCGGTCGTGACCTGTCTATCAGCTTCAAAAGAAAAGGTTTGTCAATGTTGGTCAATTGGTCAAATGGTCAGTGTTTTACCTACAATTATAATCAGTTTAAAGGTACCTTTAGTGAGAGGACACATTCTTTTAAGACAAAGAAATCCAGCTTACTGCAAACTTTATACACCACTGTATACCACTAGCTGCCTTTGGTAAGACTATCATTCATATGCATTCAAAACAGATCAGTAAGCCATGTATAAAGATTCAGAGAACAGTATATCTAATAGTGCATCAAATATTCATACTGGAAATATCAAAGTATTTATTTTGCTCTAAATAAAGCTTTTAAATAATTTATCAGTTTAAGTATATCTTTTCCATTATTGGTCATACACCAAAAAGCTTCCAAACAACTCAGCGGAAGCCAAAAATCTCATACTGAACAAGCAGCTCTGAAAAGAGCTGCAGCATTATAAAAATATAGCATGCCTCCGTAGTCCAATCCATAGTTGATGGGCTCTTTGAGCCACTCCAGGTACTCCACACTCACACACAAACACACACACATGCACAATTTTTTTTCTTCTGTCCATCCCTAATGGCCAGCACTCTATTGCCAATTTACCTTGCCCCAGGAAATTCAAGAGAAGGTTTGTGCCAACTCCCATAGTCAAAGACATGCCACTGTTTATCTCCTAATTGATTCTCCAAGGAAAGACTGAGATTGACACTGTCAGACTGACATCGTCAGAAAATCCTGTTGCTGTGGCAAAGTCATGCATCGTGAGTTAATAATACATAATTTGAGCCCTCATTCATATGCACATGCTCTGAACTTCTCCCTTTTCCCTCCCATCATGCTTCGGTGGCAGGTGTATTTATGTAGGTCAATGGAAATGGCACAGAACCAACTCTGCATATTAAAAGACTTCCAGCAGTGTCAAATGATGCAGCTAGGATAATTAAGGGAACATGTCTTTAAGGCTATCAAGGTTAAATTGCAAAAGGCAATATAAGAACATGCTTAAAATATGAAGGGACATTTCATTCAGCAGTGCTACCTGTAACATTCTTAGTTATCTAGCAAATCTATTCTAAGTGGATTATCTGAGCTAGCTGTAGCTGCTAGCGTAAAATCATGACATAAACTGAAAATATGAATTAAATCTTATTTGACACAAAATGTTAAAATGATACCACTAACAACCATGGACATTCCTATACTGAATGTAACTTTGGTCTGCAGGCACAAACTTTTTGTAAACATTCCCCCCAAAAGATTTATGCTATAATGAAATATAATACTGCAGGTATTCCTGATTCTCTACTTATTGTACTTTCTGACAAACATATTATTATTATTATTATTATTATTTATTTATTTATTTTCATAAATTAAAATTAAAATTGACCTATTATTTTTCTATATAATTATATTTATTTTCTTGTGTTTGGGTAAATTGGATCTGGCAATGTGCCCTTTCTGTGTTATTACATGAGCAGATTTGCCCTTGATTAATACTGCTTTTTAGGCAGGT
Organism: Parotocinclus haroldoi; assembly: GCA_034779995.1. Classification (NCBI taxonomy): domain Eukaryota; kingdom Metazoa; phylum Chordata; class Actinopteri; order Siluriformes; family Loricariidae; genus Parotocinclus; species Parotocinclus haroldoi. Next base: position 16,877 of record JAUZST010074040.1, read on the forward strand.
GCTATGAACTACAACCCAGCCCGAGTGTTTGATCATTATAGCACAGTGACCCTGGCTCCTACACCCATGTCCATCAGGCATCATTTCTTCTCTTTAAATTAAAAGGAACAGAGCATGTCTCACATGCTAGCATGAAAGGTGTCACTATGTGTTAGTAACTCATCCAGATGACTGTTGTCAGAGCTCTTGGTGCTGACAAGACTGCTTAGGAAGTACTCATGCAGGCTTGCTTTATGCCTGCTTCTTATACAAACCTGTTGTTATGTTGATGTGCATTCAGAGACCTAGCTTTACCATGACTGACTAGAGAAATTAACTGCCTGTGCTTCAGCAGCTGCAGCTTCTATGTGGAGCGTTCAGACTAAAACAGCCTTGTCAGAAGCAGTAATGTTGGCAAGCTGTCTTTTGTTTGGCAATTACAAAGCTATTGTTATAAAGCTTGAATTTTTAGATTATATATCTATCAGAGTTTGAGTACAATATCACTCTAATAAAGTTTGTCTTAATAAAAATATCAAAGCACTGTGCTTGAAGAAGTTTTTTGTGAACAGTGTTCAAATCAGAAAAAGAATGAACAAAAAAATTGTTAAAAGGCGAACTTTTTTTTATTTATTTCTCTTCTTATTACATTTCTATACATTCTAAAAGAATTGCTATGTTTCAGTGAAAATCCTACAAAATAGTTAGTAAAAAAAGATTGGAGTTATAAAGATTTTGAAATGGATTTTGCTTTTGCAAAATCATAAAATCAGAATTAAAATACCTGTACATACAATATATCTGTGCTTTACATTTTTCATGTACTACTGTGGCTCCAAAATGTGGATTTCTTAATTTTAAATGCTTTGTTTTGTTGCTTTAACATGTTGTAGGCTTATGTACCGAAAAGGAACAAATCTGCTTCTGTGCTTGAGAAGCTATGTGTAAATAAATAACGTTACAGCATCGGTATGAGTGAAATGAGATGAGAAGAATGTAGATGATTCAACACTATTCCTTTTCTTTCCCTGCAGCTAGCTAAATCACATTCTCTATTTCTATCACTTACTCTATTTATGTAGAGCTGCAAAGCATACTGTATTCTACACCAATGACCCCATCCCATGCACTATGGATTTTAGACCAGATCAAATATCCACATTTCATATTTGTATCTCATATTCATAATTCCAAATGTGTTTCCCGCATCTCAGAAATCATAGGTCCCTACCAATCAAAGTTGAAATAACAAAGATGAGTGATGGCGATGGGTCTATATTTAACATACGAACCATTATTTCTTGTAGATTCTAGAAAATGTCACCCATGACAGAACAAAGCTTGATGTGATAGATACTTCATTATCATGAGTGAAGGCCACTGTTGTCATAAACTACGAACCTCTTGAATTATGTATGAATTGTAGGCTAGTATTACTTATCCTTTTTTTTAATAAAAAATGATTGGCAAATATAATTGGAATACATGTCTGGATTGAACAGAAAATGTCAAGGTCCTCCTTAACCAAGTTTCCTAGACACACATCATGATCAATGTTACATCAAGGTTCTGTTGTTATTTGGCCAGCTGGTAAGCGAGTACCTGGTATTCAGAATGAATTTTTGCCTGCAAGTGACGACTAACTTTTCTAAATCATTTAATATCCAAAGTTTGCAAGATTTGCCCTTACTTTTAATAGTCATTTAATTTGTCACTCAAACCATAGCTTTGTATCGTATTGTGCTGCACACATTAATAATAAATAATATTCATTTGTTTGTTTGTTTATTTAACCATGCATCAGCATCAATTCATGGCAGCTGCAAGGTTACATGGATACATTCACACTTGGCCAATTTAGAGCAACCACTTAACCTTAGGCATGTCTTTGGACTGTAGGAGGAAACTTGAGTACCCGGGGTAAACCAACACAGACAGACTGGGGGTTGGGTTTTGGTATGGGGGTTGGGTTCATTTAAACCCCACACAGGCAGAGTCTGAGTTTAGGATCTAATTGGAGATCTCTGGACCTGTGAGGCAACTGCACTAACCATATGCGCAAGCAAATTGTGTTTCCATGTTACCAGGAAAATTCCATTCATCACGTGCAAGAGTTATTAAGAAACTGGTAACTGTGTTCATTTTTTTCTGTCACACTTTCAAGTTACCAAACTCAAAGTAAATAAAAGAAGTAGAATTGAAGGTAAATTCTATGAAATGCACCACTTGAATCAAATGATAATGTTAGTAAACACACACCCTACACAATATTCATTAACTGTCACTGTGTGAGTGAGCAAATATCTAAAAGCAGAACAAAACTGATCAGTGTGATTTAGACAAAGAAGCCTGATCATACAGCAGAATTCAGATGTGGTGACACAACTGCCCTGTTAGGCAAAATGATATGGGGTGCCATTTTGAACAGTGATCAAAAACCCAGGAACAGAGTTAATTTAGAGAACAGCAATATGGCTTCAGGACTTGTGAACACAGAAAGTGAAACATATTTTTTATGATTCATCATAGAATTCCCTTTACTATGAGAACACAGTCTGTGTGGGCCTTCTAATAAAAGATGCAGTGAGATACCTCTGACTGTTAAATAATGATTCATCATTCTTGTTTCCTTTAAGTTGGTACTAGACACTCTGGATCTTTATTTAAGCCTTTGAGGTCGCCGTTATAACTGTGTGTTTGAGCTACAGCTTTTTTCAAACATTGTTGCTAATAAATTGCATCATTACATAGCTAAATTATTTCCAAAGCACTGGCTTCAAAGATTTTGTTTGGTGTTTATAGGCAGATATAATTTATTTATGGTATATAATAAGACATTTTCTCTTTTGATTGTTAATGGACACATGGTCAATGTGCTGGAATATCGATTGTTTGTCGTGTAAGCAAATGTTAAATCACCCTCTAGTCTTCAGACTGGCTTAGCATTGTGTGATAAAAAAAAGTCAACAATTTCCTGTGATGACCCAGCAGCAAAAGCAAGCAAAAGCAAGGAAGATTTTTGTAGTTTGAGATTGTATTTCATTTACTCATTGGTTTGTTAGTTTAAATGTTTTACACGCATTTTAAGGCCTCAAAAGCTTATGTGTATTTGCGAGTTTTTATTCCAAGGGAACGTAAACTTGAAGCAGTGGGATTGGACCCAGAAGAATGAGACATGAAGCACAAAGACTGTATGCAAAGCTAGGATGTTCAGCTTGGAAACAAGTGCACTATTAGCTCAGCAACTTGATTTTGTATGCAATTCCTGGTGAGGTTATGGCTGTCTCATATGTGTGACCTGTTTCATTGTTATCCCACTGTCACTGGGGTTTCAATCCCCACCAGGTTCCATCCCATTAACGTGTTTCGTCTAATTGTCTGTGTCCATGTACCTTGCCTCACTATGCAGTTCTTAGAGTTTCTCTCATACCAAGCGCAAGCAGATCACTTGGCACTTCTTATTTGATTTTTTTTAAGTTTATATGCCAGAACTAGTCCTGTAATAATAAACACAGCTCTGCAATAGACTTACAATATATGGTAGTGTTCATAGTGTGATACTAGATGCTGATATTAAGGCAGATATATATTTTTATCATGCTGAAGAACTGCAATGAAAAGATAATTCATATGTATATATGGTAAAATAAATTAGGACATTTATATATAAATCAGATATAAATAAGTTAATTTTTTTATTCCAGTATTAACATCTATAATTATTAGTGTTGACTTCATGTAGAAATAATTGGTTGTACATAATTGGCATGCATGTGTGTGCAGATGTAAGATTTTGCAGATGTTTTGGCAGGAGAGGACCAAATTGATGGCCATTTGGAGATACTTTTATGGGTGAATGTGGGGGTAAATCTGTACATTTTGTTTCAAATTCTTACTGGTTTTCACTGCTTTGCTATGGTCTTTGATGAGAAACATGCATGTAATTTCATCCATATTGTCAATCTAAACAATATTGTATTTTATAGCAAGAAATAAGTGATGTTCCAATTTTTTGGCAAAAATATAATTTTTTCCTATCTGTGATTGTATATCCTATTTTACAGTATGCAATCTATCTTTAAAATATATGAATTGAGTATAAAAGTGTAATGATATAAAAATAATCATGTATGGGTTCACAGATCAAATTAAATGGAGTATTTCCATGTAGAACATAAATTTGGGAAAATAATATTGGAGTATCAAAGTAAAAAAAATGAACACTGCAATATAACCTTGGCTATAAGTGCTAACCTAAAATTCATTTTAGGCAGTTTTAAAAAAAATGAAATACTGTAAGTATTCAGTTTAAAATTAAAATACTGATACATTGTGGATTGAACTAGGTTGAAATAGACAGCTATCTAATAATAGTTTACACAAATGTTTATCAAATGTTTAAAAATAGAAATAGGCATAAAATTGTCTACTTGGTCATTTTGAAGGAGTAGTAAGTAGAAAGAACAATGTCATATTTATTCATATATATATATATATATATATATATATATATATATATATATAGAGAGAGAGAGAGAGAGAGAGAGAGAGAGAGAGA
>JAUZST010074051.1:0-21413 GCA_034779995.1 Parotocinclus haroldoi
CTCCCGGGGATCCCAAAAATCCTCCCATATCTCGCTGACCTGCTTTGTATCCGCTCTAAGTGGCGACTTGTGGCTTCCTTTTCTTATTCGCTCTCATGTTCTTTAGTCCGACTAAACAGAATTTTGGTCCAAATGAGCGAATAACATTACACATATATAATAGGATTTGTTTCGTATTTGTACTTTAGGATTTGGTCTAAATAAGTGGCTGGTCCCATTTACCGGTGGTCCAATTATATATATATATATATATATATTCCTCAGTGGTAAGTTCTTGGAGGCACATTTATAACTAAATGATTGAGGGAGTTACTGCACTCTGGTGGGACCCGTGCATGGTGAGACTGGTTTCTGCTGATGAATTCTAGTAGAGTGATGCTAAGCTCAACTGATGTAAGGTTGAGAAGGCGAAAAAAGTCGAGCCAACCGCTCTCTTGCCTCCTTACACTTTCTTTAATTTTCTTTGGCATTGTAGCCATGTTCGTTTGTCATTGGCTATCACTGGCTGCTGGAATTAAGCCCCGCTATGTCAGCGACAGAACGCCAGTGGTCGGTGATAAACACAGGGAAGCTGTGTGTTTATGTTCTCTCATATCAGCTAGTTTTAACGATTGTGCCTTTTAATAATGAGGTTTAGAGTCAGACTTTTAAACTGCTAAACTTTTTAATGCCAAAGCGAGACTGAAGCACAACGGAGAATCGAATCGAATCGTGAGGTGCCTAGAGATTCCCATCACTAGTAGCCACGGTTTGTTATTTCTTTGGCAGTTGTTTCAAATACAAGATTCCTTCCACCTTTGCTTGAATGGATTCATGATGACGAGCGCATGAAAGGCACATGAAATCCAATCTGAACTTTCTCATGCAAGACACCTGTCCATGGATACGTATCCGATCTAGGACCACATATGAAAAATCATGGATTTCATACTTCCACACAGCCTTAAAAAAAACAAACCTATACCACATTAAGGCAAAAAAAACCAAAACAAATTTGAGTCACGTCAGCCTGGTAATATGAACGTAGCCTATATGATTACGTTCCTGTATATTCCCTTGCATGTAATGTCTGCTTAAAGGCTGTGATTCATTTACATCACCAGGTAAGAGCCAGTGTGTTTGTGTCCCAAACATTACTGAGGGCATTACACACAGCTTGAGTTACTGCCGAAAGAGAAAATAATAATAAAGTGTGAAAATGAGAAACAACAAGATCACAGCGAGAAAACTAAACGAAAGACAGAAAATATTCTTAAACAAATAGAAAAACGATAAGGAATAAACTGAAAGGCCATTATGAGAAGACAATCAAAGGAAAACAAGAAAGAATGTTTATATAATCAGTAATAGAAAAAGGAAAACATCAAAGTGATAATAGAGAAGAAACAGATGTTCCCGTACTGACTGACAGAAACGGCAAAAGGAAAGAAAAGAGATGAGAAGATGCATAATGGAAGAACAAAAGGGAAAAAGATCAACGTGCCAAGAGACATGAAAAGAAAGAGTATACAGATATGCACCGTTTAACAAGCTCTTTAACAACTGAGGTCTCAACATGTATCAAATTATCAAAGGAAAGCAAACTATATGTTAACTTTAGTCAACGTTGCGTACTCGGCTGATGTGTATAGAGGCTTTTTTTGTGTACGTGTGCTTGTGTGGATGACGTTCCAGCACTCTAAAGGGGATTTGCACGTGTATGTGCCTGTCGTATTGTTAGTAGTACTAATTTGTTTGCTGCCACCCCCCGAATACCTGTACATTCTTTCTAACCTCACCTATGACCTATTCGTCTGGCTGATCCTCCGTGTTGTTCGTAATACAATCTAACTATCAAACTACAGAATCAGGTCCATCAGACCACGTGTTAGCCAGAATCGTAACAGTGCATTACTGTACTTTCTATAACAACTGTCAATTTCCTTACATTAAAAATGGGGTGGTATTAGGTATGCAGTGTAAGATGGTAGCTTTCGTCATTTCAGTGGCGCCTCTGATGCCTTTGTTTATGGTTTGCCTGCAGTTTTCTTGTGAAAATACCCTGTAAATAAAAGATTAACAGTGCGTTTGAATTCACGCCCTATTTACTATTTAGTGCTCTTCTTTGTAGGGCTGTCCAAATTCTCAGTGAACAACTTGATTCCCTATATAATTACACTACGTTGTTACTTATAACGTACTATCAGGACTAATTGGACTAAAGTACCACAATGCATAGCGCGTTCCCTTGGCATTACTCGAAAAAAAGATGACTGACGAATCCGAAACCACCAGTGTGATACAATCCGGTAAAAACACAAGTACATAATATACACTGCTCACAAAAATTAGAGGATATTCCAAAAGGAATATGAAGCGATTTAAAAAGGCATTTGATTTTATTTCATTAAACAAGATGATCAGAAGCAAAGGAACAAAGGAAAAGGAGCAAAGGAAAAGTCCAAAAAAAGTGTTCTGTTACACAGGGTTACACAATTATGGTGATTGAGTAACAAGTGACATATTCATGGGAGTGAACAGAAGCATGTTGGACCGTGGTCCAGGGCTCAAATCCCACCTCGACCAAGCTGCCACGGTTGAACCGTATCATTTGTAAGTCTCTCTGGATAAGGGCGTCTGTCAAACGCCGTAAATGTAAATGTCAAACTGGACGAGAGTGCCCCCACATTGCCTGTTCAGTAGGGTGTACGGTCACCCAAGAGTGCCAGAACACACTGACAGTGATGGGGCATGGACAGGATCAGATTATCCAGCAGGTCTTAAGGGATCCTAATCAAATTCAATTTGAAATAATATTTGTGTGAGCAGTGTGTTTAAAAGTCTTGTGACAGTATCACTGGGCTTGTTGACGTTTTGCTTGGTTTATGAGAAGGGCCAAGCTGATTGGTTTGTTTTGCTTCAAAATGAAACCTTCCATCCTCTTAGTGAGCGGTGTAGATTTCTACAAAGAACACACTATATGGCGATTAGTGACGGAGTAAAGGAGTGAACTATTTCAGATGTACCCTAACTGTATTAACGTCCGGTCAATATCCATTCCGTTTCAAAGACCGTACTGCGCTTGAGAAGCGGCGCATACCTGATATAACACTGCTAAAACAAAAGAGGTACAAAATGTCCACCTCTGCGTGTTTTTTTTCGTAAGAATATAATTAGCGACATGGCTCGTATGACCCTGGATGCTCTAGGATTTGATTTACTGCCTCTGTGCTACGAAACATTCCTCCTCAGCTTGTAGTCGCAGGACCTGAGTGTTTTAGCCTGCATGCGTGCGTTTATGTGCTGACGCTGCAGGACGTTCTGGTGACGGATGAAGGCTGCATGAGGTTTGCCTCTTTGACAGGCGGGTCACTTAACGGCACGGTGAAGCCGTTTAAAAAAAAAGGCATCTGAAAGTCAAACGCGGGTCGTCTTCAGACTCAGACACCTTCATTAGCATCGAGACCTACAGCTCAGTCAGCAAATAACACGGAGCACGTCAGTTCAGCCTCTGCTCTGTCTACCAGGTACAAACTTTCTGATCTCACACCTCTTTGCTCCACTTCCCCCCCTCCCGAATCGAAAGACAAAAGAAGCTCAAACTAAAAGGTCTGCACAGACACACAGCGTCCTCGTGAGCACAGCCGTCACCTCGCTGCCTAAATGTTCCAATATATTTCCTCCGTATAGCTCGCATTTGAAGTCCCTAAAGTTACAACTATAAATCATATCAACTGGAACTGCTAGAGAGAGAGAGAGAGAGGGTCCGAGAGTTAAGTTTTAACTTATGTACCAAAAGAACTGTTTCATGGTTCTTCAAATTGTTTTAGAAAGTACTCAGGACTCATCGCATGTTCACGCTGTAGGAACCAGGAACAAGCGTAGTTCTCATAAAGCTATAGCAGTAGCTGTAGTAACAACAGATCTTGAGCAAAAAATAAGAAAAAGAAATACACAGACAAATGGACTTAAAGTGAAATCCAGGCCTTACTGAGCTAATTGGCAGCGTAGAAGGTACAACACAATATCGAATCGTGTTCGTCACTTCAGCGTGGGGATGGGTTCTGATCCGGGACAGGTTCCAAAATTTCAAGAAAGTTGATCAAATAGAATATCGATTCCACTTATCGGTTCCTACTAACATTTTAGGTATATGCTTCAAAAGCAAGGCCATATACAGTGCTCACAAAAATGCAAGAAAAAAATTCAAAAAGAAATATCCAGACCCAGAGCATGTGGTATAAAGAGCTGTTTGGGGTGTGCCCTGTGAAGTGTCGTTGTTGTGCACTTTGCTTTGTGTTTTAATTGGTTTTGGGGAAGCTCTGGCAACATCCTGTGGCAGGGGTAATGCGTGTGAAACAATCAGCACGTTCTATTTAAGAAGAGGCTTGGAGTGTTACTGACTGCTGTTTGGTCAGCATGTATACTCTGGGATTTAGTCTATAGTCTTAGAAGTAGAGCGGATATTGCATACCTTTTGCTGGCGTTCTGTTGATTCACCTCTGTAAGCGCGTTCTCAACTACAAACCTCTCTTCCCAGTCGGCTTTTCTGGCTCCTCAGCGTGCCTTACCTAATGCCTGCCCTCGGATCACTCACCACTGACGCACCAGACCCACCAGAGCGCTCACACATAACACTGCACCTATTGCTCTTTATCTCCGGTTCTGGTCTAGTGTGTGTCACTGCATATTGGTTCAAAAACTATACTTAGGTTAACACTTAAAATAAATACTTAAAATAAAACGATTTGGTAGAGGACCTCCATGGACCCCTAACATGAGTCTTGGCTAAGCCCCCAATCTCCTCAAATCCTATTAATACAAATTCATACAAACATAACTATTTCAATTAACATCTAGGCCACTCAAGGAGGACGGGTCTTCCCAAGGTTTCTTCCTTCCAACTTTTAGAGAGTTTTTCCTTGCCACTGCCGCCCTGGGCTCGCTCAATTTGGGACTGATAATATAAGAAGATAATATAGTATAGTATAGTATAGTATAGTATAGTATAGAATATAGTCACTGGCTTTGAGCCAATGCTCAATTGTAACTATTGTTACTACACAGCTCAAAGAAAATAAAGGGAATACTCAAATAACACATCCTAGATCTGAATGAATGAAATATTCCTATTGAATACTTTGTTCTGTACAAAGTTGAATGTGCTGACAACAAAATCACACAACAATCATCAATGGAAATCATTTTGTTAAAGTGGAAAAACAAAGCTGATCCAACTTTGATGTAATGTCCTTAAAACAAGTCAAAATGAGGTTCAGTATTGTGTGTGGCCTCCACGTGCCTGTATGTCCTCCCTACAACACCTGGGCATGTTCCTGATGAGGTGGCAGATGGTCTTATGCGGGATCTCGTCCCAGACCTGGACTAAAGCATCCGTCAACTCTTGGACAGTCTGTGGTGCAACGTGACATTGGTGGATGGAGCGAGACATGATGTCCCAGATGTGCTCAGGATTCAGGTCTGGGGAACGGGCGGGCCAGTCCATACCTTCAATGCTTTAATCTTGCAGGAACTGCTGATACACAAGGGGTCTGAGGATCTCATCTTGGTACCTAATGGCAGTCAGGCTACCTTTGGCGAGCACATGGAGGGCTGTGCGGCCCTCCAAAGAAATGCGACCCCACACCATTACTGACCCACTGCCAAACCGGTCATGTTGAACGATGTTACAGGCAGCAGATCGTTCTCCATGGACACTACGCTGACAGACACAGCAAACCTTCTTGCCATAGCTCGCATTGATGTGCCATCCTGGATGAGCTGCACTACCTGAGCCACTTGTATCATGCTACCACGAGTGTGAAAGCTCACCAACATTCAAAAGTGACCGAAACATCAGCCAGAACGCATAAGTACTGAGAAGTGGTCTGTGGTCCCCATTAGCTGAACCACTCCTTTATTGAGTGTGTCTTGCTAATTACCAATAATTTCCACCGGTTGTCTATTCCATTTGCACAACAGCATGTGAAATTAATTGTCAGTCACTGTTGTTTCCTAAGTGGACAGTTTGATTTTACAGACGTTTTATTTACTTGGAGTTATATTGTGTTGTTTAAGTGTTCCTTTTATTTTTTGAGCAGTGTATATACTTGTATATCTAGTAACGACATTTCTGGGAAATTCTTGCTGTGTGTGGGCGAACATTATTCTGCTGAAAATTGCCAGTTGGAAGCCCTGCTATGAGAGGCTGCAGGCTGTCTGGATGGTGGAGAACAAAACTATGGGAGATGTTCGTGCTTTCATTTCAGATAATCAACCACTGCCCAAAACAAAAGGTAGGTCAGAACATCCAAGGGCAATTTGTCGAAAAGTTCATCTTGCTTCTCTCAGTAAAATAAAGCACTCCCTGTCAACCTGGCAAAATTACTTTGAGTTCATTCTAGAGGCATGTCTAGCAGTCAATGATTTCTCAACAAGAGATACATTACCTCAAAGTAGCCTCTCGGAGCCTCTTTATAGGGCATCACGGGAAGTATTTTTATGGCCTCTTGTGGCAATACCCAGTGTCTAATCAGACCACGCCAAAACTGCAGGCATAAGTAACGTGACATTTCTATCTGGGTGTATTATTTATTGATTGATTTTACCAATGAGCATATATACAATCAATAACCAATATAGTAATGCCAATTCAATGTTTTCGATATATACTGTAATTTACACATATCTGTATGCCTATCAGAATCAGAAGTGGGTTGTCCCGGTCCATCCCCATTCTGTCCACTGCATATGGCCATAGATTTTCATCAACATCACCATGAACATTTCAGTGCGTGTAAGACCACCTTTGCATTGATGGAAGCAAGGCTGCAAACAAATAAAATGGAATAAACTTATAGATAAACTATATATTATGAGAGCTTTGAGAAATGTCTTGGGTTTTGAACAAAGTAAATGTCTAAATGTCTGCAAAATTTGCTGTTGGTGAACACTGACTGACAGAAGTATTCATGATTATTGTAAGAAAAAGAAGTGTGGGACACTTTGTCACTTGACACATTGTCTTTGTTGCTCTGCATGCTTTGTGTGTTTTGACCAAAAAAAGGTGACCTGAAAATAGCAATACATTAAGAGTGCCATTTCCTTCACAGCTGCATTAGTATCGATGTAAAATATTCACTATTCATATAGAAATGTAAGTAATGGCTACACCAAATCTGTGAGGTTATGAGAGACAGCACACACAGACAAAAACAGAGCTGCTCTTATGCCTCTGGCCAACAGGGATAGAGAGTGTGTTGCCAGATTGCAATTCAATAGTGCTTGTTTAAAAAAGAGAATTTGCTAACTTGAACAGCTTAAACAGTACCACCATATCTACGTACAAATATGTAAAATCTAAAACTACAGTCTATAGGCTTTTAAATAGAAAGTTGTCAGAGACATAAATTTCAGACACAAATATGCAAAAAAAAACACTGTTTTTAATAAAATTCAACCTTTTTACGTTCACTGTGTTTATTAGTGGTTCTTCTAGTTTTCTATTGTCACTGTTCATTTCTCTGTTACTGATCTCTTTGTGGTTTGATTGCTTGTAAAGAATGTAGCATAACATTATTACCTCGTTAGTCAACTCATTAGCACCAATTTGACAAATTTTTTTAAAAGCATGGTCAACAGACCTCAGTTATATTTTTGAGTAAAAATAAGCAGAAATTCGGAATAATTTGGACAATAGTTAAACTCCACCATCTCCTCTAGCGTCTCCTTCTGCAGCTCTACTATCACCTGACAAAAATATATTGTTGCCATATTGTTGGTGTATGAACAGTGGGAAAATTTGGGATGCAACAATCATAGATTTTGATGGTTAGCTCAGTTATTGTTTGTAATTTATTCCCAAATGAAATAGATGTAAAAAACATTTGCAATTATTTTTTCGTTTTATTGTATTTTTACAATTAATTGTAAATTCTTGGTGTTAAACGGTTGCTGCCTTTCACCACACAGACAATACAAGAAAATAGTAAATAAAAATAATCAATAAGTGTAGCAGTTTGGCATTAAAAATTAAGTTTGATTAAAATCTGTGTTGCTGAGGCTCCGAAATCAGACACTTTACAAGACTGTATACCTTCTTTACTTTTTGATGTCAAAATAAGTCTCAATTTTGTTTTTTTTAGATGGGCTGCCTGCCTTTGTCTAATTAACAAACTTCCATACACGTGCGTGCACATACACACACACACACACACACACACACACACACACACGCACACACACACACACACACACACACACACAGATTCAAATGTTAATGCAAATGAAACCTCTGATATTAAAATCCGTTTAGCTGATGTGACCTATTTGGCAGAACAAATGGCCAAGATGTTAACAACTTACAGTGACAGGTGAACATGAAATATTGAACAAGACACACTAACTTGCAGCTGCCAGTTTGCAAATCTAGACACAGTTAAAAACCAGATGGACTGACAGTGGGGACGGCCAATCACACGCTAGTAAGAAACGGCAGAGCCAATCATGGTCTAAAGGGAAACAGATTTCATCTTGAGCGGCCTTTTCCTGCTTTGTCCTAATGTTAATGTCCATTTAATATATTGTAACATTTTTTATGCCAAAAAATGCAGGGGACCAAAACTGCCTTTAAAAAAAGACGATCCTCTCCCAACAACGCCCCCCCCAGTTCCCCAAATGACATCAATGCTATCTTTACATCTACAAAGTGGATACATAAGGTAGATTTGGTGAACAGAGTTCTCAGAGAGCGAACAGTGTGTAATGACTCCAGCAGCACTGCTGTGTCTGATCCAATCATATCAGTCCAGACAAACAAAGTATATAGAAAAACAGATGGACTGCATTTATATGGTAAGTGATGTTGATAAATTGAACAATGACTGTATACCTTAAAATATAAAAGTTAAATCAACTAAAACCAGACTAACTATCTAAACCTTTCGGGGCAAAGTTCCTTACAGCTGTCATAAACCGGCACTAGATCTAAATGTTTTGCCAATGTAATGCACGTTTACGAAATGCCTTTATGAAATAACTGGACTAAAAAAGTGACGTGGCAGCACGTTGTAGGGAAGTGAGCAAGATGGAGGCATTTAATTTGGTTTTTGCTTTAAGCAGAATTGTATTTACAACCATTTGCCTTTGTCTTTGCCATATAGCGCTGCTTTAAAGACTTCCATGTACTTCTTAATATCGGCCACGGCTTCTCATCTTTTGGCTTCTCAGCATTTCTATGTTGTTTTCCATCCAGTATAGAGTTCATGTTGCTAGCATATATAAAGTCTAAAAAAACATTTGTCTTTTCAACTGTCCACAAGTATCACACAGAACTAATCCTCTTCTGTCATGTTTGTGGTTTGATCAAGTGAAGCAAAACCACGTGGCTTGAAACTTCATAGTTTATTTGAAAAAATATTCTAAACATTCCACCTCGTTCAGGCATGAAAACTTTTTTTGCCCTTTTTTTGCCATCCAGGTTTTTTTTATATGCACTGTCAAAATTCTCAAAAAGTTGGTTAGTGGAAAATCCATTATAGTCTCATCTATTTTCATTATGTGTAAATAAACAATAAGTCATTTAAGATATGAATTCTGTTCTGATTTAGTCACATTTAGCAGAAGCAGAATTTTGAAATTACAATCCTTTTCTGAATAACGGTCCACTGAAGGCCACTGAGTCGCCAATTTCTGAGTTGCAAGAGAATCCCCTACTGAGCATGCAATCATAAGCTGAGTGGTCATTTTATTAGAGACCCTCGATCTTGCATGACTGGAACTTCTCTGTATTTTAATTAGGCTCGTTAAGCTCTAAAATCATCCTAAAATTAAGGAAATATGATTTTCTGTGGACCAATCTCAGTTTCAAATGGAACCTTCAAGCATTCTGACCGACTTCAAATGAGGTTTGGTCATTGGTACCAGAGTACCAGTATGTAAAAAACTGCCAACCTTGTGTGGTTTTTTCATGCAGTTGTGTCAAGAGCATACAGAGAACGTTTAAGGATTAAGGAAGTGATTAAGTAAAAACATCCAGCGAAACAGAATCCTCCAGATGTAACCAACAAAGAAGTTGGAAGGTAGATGTCAAGCGTCATTATGACGAGCACAGTCCAAAAAATTGCAGTCAAATTCCTTGCTGGTGCACCAACTAACATTTTTCATCATTTTCGTTCCGTGTAGCACAGATGGGCTATAACAACAGATGAAGAATTTGAGTGACAATGATGTTTAAAGAAAACAGTAAGATAAGCTCACTGGATCACTGAGCAGAGAAAAACCTTCGCCTGGTCAGATAAATCCAGATTTATGTTAAACCATACTGATGGAAGGGTCAAAATGAGCCTCTCTTGATAAAAAAAAGCATTGAATAGTTCTGTTGACTTCAATCTTTGTTGAAAATGGATTTGTGACATTTATTGCAGTCATTAACCTAGTTATTTTTACTTATTACATACTGTATTTGAACAGGTGAAATTATTTTTTTAAAGAAAAACTTTTTTATCTATTGCAGTCAAAGGGACGATGTTCATATTTGGACAGTTTAGAACTTTGGGAAAATAAGGCGGGATTTCGAACAATGTGTGGTTCATATAAATCTGGCAACCCTGGAATCAGCGCAATACTCCACTGGACGTTCTTTTCACCGGAGGATTTGGTTTATTTGTCTTAGAAGAAGAGGATGAACACCAACGACGCTAAGGAGTATCTCTCCAAACGACAGATCCCTCACCTTTTTGAGGTATGTTAGAGGAGAAAATAAACTGGTCTCTTATTTTAAGATTAGAAAATAACTAGAGAGACAGGTAGAACATCTGGAGACGTCAGTAATAATGTGTTCATCTACGCGTAAAAGTTATAAATATAGTTGCTGTAACACGCAAAACTGCCAGTTAGCCTTTTAATGGGCACTTCTTAAACACTACAATATAGCATCTATGTTTGTTTTTATATTATTTTCTTCTTACATTATTATCCCTAATTGATTTCTGTTTTCTAATTGCATACTTTGGGTTTTCTCTCACACTTTTGCCAAATACATTGATATTTCTTATAAGTCTTCCGTCAAGCACATGTGATGTGTGCAGCATTTTCACTTTACAATTCCAGACCTGAGTCTTGAATCCTGGTCCTGCTGCTGTTTGTATGATGGAGTTTGTATGTTCTCCCTGTGTGCATTGCTCTGGTTTCCTTCCACATTCCAAACAGATGTATTAGCATCTCCAGAGTGGCAAAATATGAGTATGTGATGGACTGGCCTGCCACCATGTCCAGGGGTAGTTCTTGGCTCATGCCCTGTGCAGCCAGATAGACCCCAGTGAGTTGGGATGAATAGGAATGGAAAGTGAGCGAGTTTTTGACTGTGTGTACTGCAAACATCGTATATTTAACACACCTTTTGTACGTCCCCATTTGTGATTCTAGCAAATTCAGTCATCATCATGCTTTAAGGATTACTGACTTTGTAATGGCCATTATGATTGTAATGGCCATTACTGACTTTCAGGTAATTGGATGCTTAAGATGGATATAATGATTCAACACCTAACCTATGCTGCATAAACAGAATACAACAGTCAATCAATAGAACATATGGGATGTATAAAACGTTAATGGGTTAGAAAATATGTTTTTTTATATAAAAGTTTAGTTTAAAGATGGTACATCACTGGCTTTAAGGTAATTACATGCCAACACACATTATCACACAATTATTTAAGTGGTAGCCAATCTGTGCTGGTACTGATCATCAGATAACAGAGTAAAGGAGACTAAAATATATGTAAAGTACTAACTGACTACAGTGTTATTGTAGAAATAGACACAGCTCACAGAAATAAGGGGATATTTCAAAATGAATGTGAAGCGTTAAAAAAAACGGAGCATTTGATTTGATTTAATTGAACAATGCTATCAGAAAGGAAAATGAAAAGTCAAATAAAGCTGTTCGATTACGCAAATGAGATGCAAACTCACGTATCGTTATTGAGTAGCAAGTGGCATAATCCTGGGGTAAATAGACGCATGTTAAACTGGACGAGGGTGGCCCACATTGGCTGTTCAGTAGGGTGTATGATCACCCAATAGTGTCAAAACACACTAACAGTGATGGGGCATGGACAGGATCAGATTATCCAGCAGTTTTTGCGGGATCCTCTTTGTATTCATTTTCAAATATCCTCTATTTTTGAGAGCGATACAAAGTGCTTCTATACTATATATAATAAGTGGAAGTAATAAAATGTACCTGGAGGTACTGTAATATGAACTAGAAGGTCTAGGGTTCAAATCCCGTCTCTGCCACAGCTGGGTTCCTGAGCAAAACCCTTAACCCACAATTTCTTGGATTGTAAGACTGTATTAATTGTAAGTCGCTCTGCATAAGGGTGTCTGCTAAATGATATAAATGTAAATGTAAATCAGTATTGTGATCCACTTCATGTTATGAAATGGACATAATGTTACCTATCAGCATGGTTTTGCAACTAAAAGGATGCATGATTATTCGTTCAGTAAAACACTTTGTAAATCAACATGAGCAACAACATAATGAAAAGCCCACATAAAATTCAATTACTATTATTTTTGTGAGCCAATAAATATTATATTTGACAAACAATAATTCCTTGATGCCCAGACACTATCAGTCATGTCTGTATTTGATGCCCGGATCAGCTAGAAGGCCCCATCGGGAATAATATCCAGGTGGTAGGCTGGTGTTCTGGACTGGCACGCCACTGGAGCGCCAATATGGAACATGTCAATGTGTCTTTAATTTAGACAGATACAAATCAAATTAGACTCTTCAATCTGTCTCTATGGTGATCCACAAGTGGAACGCTCTAATTGCGGCCCAGTGAGCCTCAAGTTTGTCCGCAAGTGGTTTCTCCACCAGTTTCTCCTCTGAGAGTGTCAAGTAGGGCTCATACAAGTTTGGAGATGCATATAAATGACTTTCAATGAGGGCAGATAGAAGAAGTCATAATGTATGATTCAGTACTGTTACTATATTGGCATGGATCATAGATCATGGCACAGAAACCCAGGACTGTACTTCAGTTATGACGTTATCACAGCTTTGATATTTTGCTTAGCTATCTGAGAGGCCTGTATTGAATATCACATAAAAGCCCATATGGAGACATTACGATGCCAAAAAGAAGTAAATGTAATGAGGGTCTAATAATGCATGTCCCTATGCTGAACCTGTACTTCACAAAATACAGACATCTTTTTTTTTTGGGAGCACTAGATAGAACTTTTATACCAGTGTGAGCATGAAACGGAACCAGATGAGTCTGTTAGATGTAAACATGACACAATTTCCCTTTTGGCAATAGGAGAAGATTGAAAACTTCACATGCAGCACACTGACCGTCTCCAAGGCAACAAGCTGCCTATTTACTTCCTGTGAATCATCATAACAGACCATAGAATGAAACAGCAAGAAAGGGGGAGAGAAGTGGATAGAAAGTGCAACAGAATGAGAGAGCAGGAAGCGGGGAGGTGTGACTGTCTAGCATTCATCCCGGGTTACACAGGTTAATGGAAATGGATTTGTGTAAATTCGTAATACAGGGAGAAAATACGCTTAAGCTTCATTGTTAATCAGATTTACACGCTGTCGCTTTGTATTTACTACAGAGAGCATATTGCTTAGAATGCACATTATATGTAGCACTACTATAAGCTAAGTGGTAAAGACGATACTCTTGTACTTCTTTAACTTTAGTCTCTCAATCTGCAGCCAAAATTGTAGGCCAAAATTAGGACAGTGTGGAAAATGCTGTAAAATCTCAATTTATTTTTCTGCATTAATGCTACCGTTACATAAGTGTAAATGGCCTTTACCAAGGGCACTGACTCAACCCTATCCATTGACAGACCTTTGCTTTTGGACATGTTTGCTGATAACACTTTGAATGGACCTTTTCACCTTTGGTCCAGAGTGCAAATAAAAGAAATACTGATTCATCTGACCACAATACACATCTACACTGTGATGGTCCATCCCCAGTGTCTATGAGCCAAAAGAAGTCGACACATCTTCAGGACTTTTCTCTTTTCTTTTTTGCACAGTAAAGTTTTAAGTGGCATATGCGAATGTGCCTCCAAATATACTGCTCACAATAACTGGGGCATATATCCGAATGTTTTCAATATGAAGAAAATAAAACTAAATTAATATTTTAAGAATATTTATATTTTATTTTTATTTTTAAAAGAAGCATGTGATTTTATGTCATTAAACAAGATCAGCAGAAAAGCAAATTAGAAGTCAAAGAAAGTTATTTGTTTACACAAATGAGATGCCAACTCAATTATTGTGAGTAAGAAGTGACTTATTCAATGGGGTGAACAGAAGCATGTCAAAATTGACTAAAGTGCCCCACATTGACTGTTCAGTAGGGTGAAGACTGTCAAAACACACTGGTAGCGATGAGCCATGGACAGGATGAAAATTGTCCAGACTGATCTGGACCACTCTTGCTCCACATCCCAAGCATGATCAATAGGATTAAGGCCTGGAGAACATGAAGGCCAGTCCATGCGGTTGATTCCTGCCTCCTGAAGCATGTTGTTGATGAGATGTACATGGCCTTGCATTATTATCAATAAAAACAAAGTTGTTTCCAACTGCTCCAGCATAGGGTTCCACTACTGGGTGCAGGACCACATTGATGATTCTACCGCAACCGAAGGAGTCTCTTTTTCTTATGAAACGTGGATTCTCCTGTGTTCCTCATTTATGCCAGATCAGGACAAAATGCTTGTCAGAATGCAAACTGAATCCTATCTCATCACAGAAGAGGACAGTTAAGAGGACAGACCCCTCATCACGGGTCCAATGACAAAGCTCATGAGCTCACTTTCTATGGGTTTCTATGGTGTTCAGCAGGAATGCATACCACTGGTCCCCGGACATGCAGTCCCACACAATAGGGCCTATTTTATATGATCTGGGTGCATAACTGTCATCCCGAGGCAGCAAGAAACTCCCCACAGCTCTGTTCCACTGCTGCGCCTGCTGCATCTTGCCAATAAAGTAACGGTCATCCCTTGCTGTCGTGCCAGATGGCCCATTCTGCACTAGTCTTCTTTGTATTGATCCAGTTTCTTGAAATCGATTCCACAATCTGCTAATCACGCCTCTGGATTTTCCAAGTGCTGCTGCCATTGTTACCCGTGTTTGACCAGTTTCAAGACGTCCTATGGCTTCACAAGTTTCGCTTTCAGTCAAATCGTGATCTAGAGGGATTGCAATGGCTGAAACAATTGCTGTCAAATACACCCAAATTCTTGAGGAGAACCTGTTTCCCTGTGTTAGATGGGCGGATGGTTCACCTTCCAGTGACAGAACAGTGACTTAAGGATTGGAAGGTAAATGTCCTTGTTTGACTAAAAATCTGGCTTCCTGAGAAAGAAAATGGGTGTGCAAATGTGCAAATGTTGCCCAGTCTTGAAACACTGAGAGACACAATAGAAAACAAACTGATGGCTGTTGGTAAAGCACAAGGTAGCTCTATTTGAATGCTGTAATGCTAAACGAGTATATAAAGCTGAACTGTATTTTAGGTCATTATTAGGTGGTTTCCTATAGGTACTGTGGGTCTAATAATAGTCAAAGATCTGTAGGCAATTTCCTTAATATTTAAAGCTTGCATTAATTTATGTTTTATTGTAAGCTTTGTTAAAACTGTAAGTCTTAGCTGTAACACAGTCAGAGGCTTTGGATATAAAACGAACATTTTATATATAGTACAACAGAAGTAAAAATAGAAAGCAATGAAAGACCCATTTGGTCTAAATGCATAACATATTAGGTTAAAAGCTTATTTGGCTGGAGTGTTGCACATTGCAATTTTACTGTCATTTCTCCTTTATTGTTTGAAGCTCTGACAGCCCTGAACAATCACCTTGGTTCTAACTTCATTGTCGGCCTCTGATCCATTGACACATGTCGATTTTCTCATGTGATGTTCCTCTATGCTCTATATTCCTCAGACTGTGGGCTCTGTGGATTGACATGTAAATGCACAGCATCCGAATTAGCATCGGAAGAAGAAAACGACTGATTAGTGTGAGGGTTTTGGTGAGAGTGCCCTCGTACAGCACTGAACGGTCCACCGCATAGCCGTGTGGGCTGAATAGATGGTCCATTTGCAATTCTCATTTCACTGGACTATTCATTTCAAGCTCTTTTCATCTCACCTGGACATCTAGAGCCATCCAGGAATCTGCATGCACTGGATGGACATGGATTGTGTGGGCGAGGTCTCTTTACTTATTTTTTTACATGTTTGCATTTTTTTATAGTAATATAAATGAGGTATAGACTAAAGAAAGGACCAAATACAGTGTTAGGCAAAGGTTGAGCACCACTGGCAAGTTTAGAAATGATCTTGATCCACTCTCAGATATCTTGCTCAAAGACTAAACTGATCAGCTAAATCTGCTTATTTATTCAGAACTTGTGTTTACAACATCCGGCACTGAACATCTTGTAGACAGTACTGTTACATTTTCATTTATGCTCATCTGTTCCTTTCGAGGTTTCTTGCTGATGCAACTCTTTTCTTGCAACTGTCAGGTCTAGCTGCTCATTTGACGTCAATGTGTTTTGTGGTAGTGTCTGTTGGCGAAAGAGACATTTAAACAAAATTGAAGCAAATAAAATGAAAAGTAGTGAACACAATCTTTATATAATGCCTTGTACTGTGCTAAAGTCTTAGGTTTTACTATTAGATTAGATATACCATTGTTTCAGCAATGGTTTTCGAACGCTTATATACTTATTAGTCTCTTTGTAAGAATACAACCAGACTTTTTATTAAAAAAATTATTATAAAACTATCAAATAAACAAATAAAAACAAATAGAGAAAAACAGCTTCTATAGGCTACAGTGGCAAGTATTTAGTGTGAGCTGGTGACAAGGTAGTGCAAACTAACCCGCTAGAGATGCATAAACAATATTTCTAAACAGCCGCTCATCTGCCTTCACAGACATGAACATTAGTGAGATCCCATTATTAATCAATAGGGTTTAATATGATGTCGGTCTACCCTTTACAGCTAGCTATTAAAAAGTGCATTTGTAAGGTCAGACACTGATATTGGAAGAGAAGGACTGGCTTACAGTCTGTGTTCTAATTCATTTCAAAGGTGTTCTATCAGAAGTTCTATCAAGTCAGACTAGTCAAGTCCTTCCACACCAAATTCATCTATGTGTGCACTGGTATTTCCATAAAGTTGATAAGCATGACATTTTCCAAAATCTATTGGCATTTTGAAACATTATGAGTTCCATTACAGTTACCGTTTTCCTGACAACTGCCAAACTACTCTCATCCATCGGATTGCCAGATGAAGGAAAATAAATAATCACTCCAGAGAACACTCCACTTTTCACTGCCCTAGAGTCCAGTGGTGGCATGCTTTACACCATTGCTCGGCCATGGAAACCCATTCCATGAAGCTCTCTATGAACAGTTACTGAGCTAAAAAATGGCTTGCAAAAAATTTGGTTGACCTCTGCACACTGACCCATTTTACTTGGCTTACTACTTTGTGGCTGAGTTGCCCTCATTCCCAATAGATTTCAATTGCTTTTACCACTGACAGTTGACTGTGGAATATTTAGTAGCGGGGAAATTTCACGACTGAACTTATCACAGTACCACTCTGGATTTCACTGAGCTCCTGAGAGGAATGAACCCCACGACGTACAATAAGAATGGGGAAATAACTAAAGAGGCAGAGCAAAAGGTTCTCCAAACTACAAAAACCCAAAAAGGGAAAAAGTCACGCAGCTACGTTGTGTCCCAAATGGGAATGAATCGCAAGAATCGGCGGCAATGTGCACCGAAACGGCAGAAGGCGAGTGTGCAGTAAGCACGGGAGTGGCGCGGAGAAGCTTCGGGACGCGCAAGATGTGAGAAGAAGCGGGAATGGGGCGCGTCACAAATAGAGTGGCGCAGCCGATGTAGGATGGGAAAGAGAAACCCTGATTCTGTCCCTGAACCAGAAAGTACCTCCTGGGTTTCCCTCGTACACGTCTGTTGGCACTATAAGCCCCGGGACGTTACCGACTGACTACAAATAATCACTAACGTTCCACAAAACGAAACATAGTGTTCGAGGTAAGCCTCGTATCACCTGTGTGCTTGATTATATACACCTCTTGCCATAGAAGTGATTGGAACACCTGACTTAAATGGGTGAGTGAAGTTTGGCAAAACAGTGTATATTTGCAGGTTGTAAAGGTGGCATACAAATTTTCCAGAAAAATAGCACAGTTGCTTGGCCTTAATGAAAGTTCTTTCATCAAAATAGCGCAAGGACCAGACACTGGTATAGCAGCACTTTTTAGATTGATTGGTTTTTAGCTTTAAATGATTATGGAACCACCCCTAGACAGAATTGCCGGTCACCCCTAGACAGCATCGCAGAGGACAGACACACTTACACTTTGGAGATGCATGTCTTCAGAATGGAGGGTTAAACCACTTTGGTTATTGAGCCAAATAACTGCATTTGTGTTACACTGCTGCACAGCATTTCTACTCTTTTAGGTACTGCATGTTTTTGCTTTAATATTTGTAACACTACACCTTTTAACCATGATGTCCATACTTTAAAATTAACCTATTTTGCAGAGCATGTTGACTGGCTTGATGTATCACCGGCCTGAGGACCCATTGCTCTTCCTAGAAAACTGTCTGCAGAAAACCCGAGAGTTGGGGGGTCTAGAATGTGTGGCCTGGGACACCTTCATTGTACCTGATCGGAAACCATTACCGCCTATCACCTCTGCCCAAGGGAAGAAAACCTCCTGCAAACTAGGTAGGGCTGTTTATATAATGTGATGGTGTAGTTATAAAGCATATAAAGTACAGCATTGCAAAAAGGGTTAAGCTCCATAGCATCACTTAACTGAAGGAGACATTTCTGAACATTGATGCAACACCCAGCTGAACTTCATCTTGTATAAAAAGAGAAAGTGCAAAATGGAATTCTACACTAGCAAGTATGAAGAAAAAGCCCAGTTATTGAAAAGAACGAAAACCAGTTATCTGTATGAATGAAGCATATTTACCTTTTATTTTTCTCCTTAACTCGTAATGCAAAATTCAGCTGTCGATATTGCCAGCTGTTTCACACCTACCCCTTTGCTGTATGTAACAAGGTAGGGTGTAATGATACATCATGACACAATGCATTGTGATGCAAAAATGCCACATCGTGGATATATCTCATGCTTTCTGTCTATGACATTGAATGCAATTGCATTTTTAAACACCAGAGGGTGCAATCAGTCACTAAATCCGTCATGTTTATTGTTACATATACGCAGGTGTGCAGGTGAGCAAAAATCTTGTTGCGTAGACCTTCACAGTACTGACACAGGCACGGTGTGTGTATTTTTGATCGGCACAATTTGGCAGCGTCCAGTTGTGAATGGGTTATATTAAATATTAAACCCTAGATTTGTAAACTCGGAGTGGGTGTATATATTAAAGAGGTATATAAAGTGGCCAGTAGGTGTATGAAGTGTTTAAAACCCAAGCACTGCGCCTGCCATACTTTTTCTAGCCCCTACACAGAGTCAGTATCAGAAATAAGCAATAAGTGGGGAATCTGAACCCGCGGAGAAGCACTGTATTGTTGCGAACCCTCTTGTTGATCTGTTAGTGTAAAACACAAGGAAATCTAGTATATAGAATATAAAGAAAATAGCCGAAACCTGCAAAAAAGCTGTATTATATTAAACATTGCCTTTTTTGTCTTAATTCCTACAATGCTCATTTAGGTAGAAAGTAATTTAAAAAAATAATCCATCTAACATAGCCACTGGCCCTTGCATGACCACTTGAAATGGTCTACAGTTGCCACTACACTAATTATATATTATGTTTTGTGGCCTACTCCTTTCTTCAGATAGTGGTCCTGGTCCTGGTCCTGGTCCTGGTCCCTACCAACGCTATGATCGACTACCTCCCATTCAGGCTCAGTTCTCCATTGACAGTGATTCAGACATGACTGAGTCCTCTGGGCTTATACAAGAGTATGACGTGTTTGACCCGTTAAAACCACGACCCCATATTATTTTCATTATAGGTGAGCTGGCACTGACATTTCTAATACCATTGCAATTAGTTCTGTAGTTCAGAATTGCAAAATATTGCTTCCAAAAATACTTTCAGCATCATTTTTTTTAAACGTTGATCTATATTTTCACTCTTTTCTCTGCAGGTGGTCCAGGCAGTGGAAAGGGCACTCAGACAACTAAGATTGCAGCTCATTATGACTTTGAGTGTGTGTCTGTGGGGGAGATTCTAAGAAACCAGTTGCTGCAGCATGCTCCCAGCGACAGAAAATGGGAACTAATTGCACAGATCATAGCCAATGGAGAACTGGCACCTCAGGTATGGTGCTGTACACAGGAAATGGGCTGAGAAATGCAGGTCTTAAATAAACAGGATAGTCTAGCCAGATTGCATTATATCATATTTGATGTCACTAGCAACGTTAACTTCAATCAGGTTCGTCACATGGTTCAGTGAACCCATTAGCTTCAGGTAATACACTACATTATTATCTACTATCCATTATCAGTGGATTAGTGTAATGTTGATGCATGTAAAAAAAAATCACCTCCATGTCTCACAGTGACAGTTCCAATTTCCCGCTGAGGTAATTATCTCATCTTTTATCTGCTGCTGTGGGATATAGTTAATCATTCTGACTGAGCACTGAACAGCACATTAAACCATATTTCCACTGTTTGGTTTTTTTTTTTTTTTTTGTGGATTTTTACAAGACAAACTAATTTATTTGCTGGTAATGATATGCGGAATGCAAAATGGGGCAATGTGCGTTGTTGAGTTTGATTAAACGTCCTTGTTTATTACACCATATAATGAAATTGCATTTTTGAACACCAGAAGGCGCAATCATACACCTTGCATATCCTGTTCTCAGTGATACTCCTAATTTCTTTTAAATCCCGTATACAAGTTTAGATTGTATACAAGAAAAGTACATGTTATTTTTAATTTCAATTCTTCAAAAAAAGGAATGTCTTCACCCAATTGTATAAGATATGGTGCAGCTATAATAGTGCATTTTAAACCTTTATTTCATAAAGGTGTAGTGTTGTAGTCAGGACCAATAGGACCAAGTCCGAGTCAAAACCAAGACCTTTAGAGGTCTTGGTGTGTCCCAGTTAACACGAAGACCAAGAGTGGACGAGAACGAGACTATATTAGGATTTCTTTTCTATTAAAATAAAAGGAAGAAAGTTAGTAAATTTACTGTATTTTGTAATAATGTTATTATAAAAATATAATATAATAATATTAGTAATCATCATTATTAATATATATTAAATATAATGTTAATTATTAATAATTAAATTATATTGTGTGTATA
>JAUZST010074062.1:0-21410 GCA_034779995.1 Parotocinclus haroldoi
CTCTCTCTCTCTCTCTCTCTCTCTCTCTCTCTCTCTCTCTCTCTCTCTCTCTCTCTCTCTCTCTCTCTTACACACACGCACACACATACACACAAACTTGGTAAACATAGGCTTGGGAGACTTTCTGTATACACAATAACTGTAGCTAGTTAATGCTACACCTAACTCTAACCTTCCACTGACATAATGATCACTACAGCTAATTAATGTTACACCTATTCCTAACCCTGATCTTAACATCGGTAACCTAAAGCAAATATTTTGACTCGGTTGGTTTTTCAAAAAAAAGTTCCAGTTTTTTGTAAAAACATTAATGAATGAATTCATTAAAAAAAAAAAACTAGCAAGGAGCCCACATGTATAAAATGTCAGAGCTTTCTGTTGTGAGTCTTTTGGGCCCCACAATGTAATACATATGTACAGGGTGCACACAAACACACACAGAGTGGACTAACATCAAACTAATTTCACACACTTTCACACAATTTATCCCCAGAATGGATAAATAACTGTCACAACCCAAACACAATTTGAAGGTTATGGACTGTGAAACAGTTATGCTTAGGTGAAACAGAATTGTACCTGTGAACACATGTTTGTGTGGGATTTAGGCAGTACTCGTTTGCATAACTTGCAACTGATGTCCCCTACAGAGCTTTGGCTCATGCCGTAAGATATCGGTTCCACACAGATCTGCAGGGAGCCATGGAAATGACTCACATTAGGGTTTTAGCAGTCTTTGTGGCCTATAAGCACATGCAGCTGCTAAGCTTGGCTCAGTGACGGCAAAGCATACGTTTCTGGAAGGTGTTTGCCACAAACAAAGCAAAAAAGTGAATATTAGCTGAAGTCACGATATCAAAGAGGAATCACCAAAAAAAAATCTTCAGTCTTCATTTCCCCCATGGTTTAGTATTGCGTCAGTTTCCCATCCATTAAGTATCTGTTATTATGTAACAGTCGCCAGTCTGAAAGGGTTATAATGATGTCCCTTCAAGACCCATAAGGCTGGTCTGCGGGTCTTTATGAGATGCTCATGCAATGCCACTGGGCAGATCAATGCTCTTGAAAGAGAAAGATAAGTGCCCTTTTCATGTATATGAGATCAGAAATGGCTAGTGTCGCTCTGATCAATAGGAGAGACAGGGATGCGTTTCGAGCAGTGCTCTAACCATGAACGTCTATGACATCATCATATATAGATTAAGGGATGAAAACTTTTTGTTGACATATCATATGGCCAAAATTTAGCAGACAACCGTAATTAGTAAGCTCTGCTATACCGTTTATGAGCCATACCCTCTATTAGGTACACCTCTGTTTTTTTTACACGTTTTTTATCAGTGTTACTTGCCATAAATATGCACTTTATAGTCCTGCTGTCTCCGAATTTACATCTACAAGGTGAAGCAACATGGTAGATGTGTAGAGTGCAGTGTTTAAAATCGTATCAGAACAACACACTGTCACTACAGTGCTGAGAATGATCCACTACCCAGTTTCCTACCCAACATAAACTGATGGTTTATTGCTTACACCTTAAGGGCTTATTGTCCGACATCAGTGCCTGACCTCACCTAAGTTTCCTTTACTGTCATAGGAGGCAAGTTCAACACTAATACCCATGTTTTTGGATGTAAATTTGGATGTCCACAAACATTTGGCGCTATAATGCACTGTGATCAAGTTAGAGTAATACACTTGTTACATCCACTGCAATATTATTAGCACATAATTAATAATGATGCGGACCTTCTTTTTTATTATGCACATGCAGGGGTTTTTTCACAGCAGCCTTAAAATGTTAAAGACAGTTATATTGGAACAGTAAATACCTTTGTGAGAATAAAATGTAAAAGTTTTCTATCAAAATACACGTGTACTCTTCTGGTACATTACATAACACTGTGAGATGATGACGTGATGGGATATAAACACCCCAAATGCACCCTCATATCTCAAGATTACTGTTCTCCATGCATAGTCAACAGCAAAGCCTCAAGGTAACAAACGTGGCAAATGCTGAGAAAAAAGTGCCAGCTTACACATGGTGAAAACCAATCAATCTTTTGCTGCAGGAGATGGCACTGAAGATTAAAGGGAGATGGATTCTATGAGAGACTCAAGTTTCATTCCCAGCAATGCCACTGCTCTTTATGGGACATATTTACTATCCATTGATACTAGTTAGATGAATTTCTTGCAAATCTGCTACTATACTGGGGTATATAATGTATATATGTACTATACTGCATTTTTGTGAGGAGTGTATATGGCAGTATAACTAAAGATACAGTACATGTTTACTAGTACTATAAGTCCTATAGTAATAGTAACAATTAGAATTTAGACAGCAAAATCTAATGTAGTTTCATGTAGAAATCTAATTTCGTACATTTCGACCATGCTGCTTTCATAAAACACTCGAACCGCATCAGAATCCTGTGGTAGCCTAGCGGTTCAGGTACTGGACTCTGGACCAGAAGTTCTAGGGTTCAAATCCCACCTCTGCCAAGCTGCCACAGTTGGGTCCCTGAGTAAGACCATTAACCCACAATTGCTTGGATTGTAAGACTGTATGAATTGTATAAGGGCGTCTTATAAATGCCGTAAATATATTAATAAATAAACCTGCAAGTGACATGGTCTATGGGTAGCAAAAGGGGTACCCATACCCACTGTATGTGGAACGCTACCATCAGGACAGAATCCAAATTCCAATCCGAATCCCAGTCATCACATCCATCACCGAAATGTTCAAATACACGACGATATACAGAATAAGCACACATTAACAATCACACACACACACTGTATAAATGCACATAACGGAATTTAAGAATAAATAATCAAACCTCACTGGCTGCACACAATCAAGAGGGAACACTACTTTCGGAAACAGGCAATTCAATATCATATCAAAATATTTTCAGCAATTTAATCCTTTTCCATTTCACGTGTCCAGGTGCAAAACAAAAAGTACTGTACTTTCTACTAATGCAAAGTCAATGCAAAGTAAATCAATATTGATGAAAATTAATTACATTTTATAAATATGTATACAAAGGATCAAAGAATGACATAAATACAACTCAAGGACCCTTTTAAATATTAAACCTTTTTTTACTAGCTACTAGTTGTTTGTACATTTGTAACATTTGGAGGGTTTTTTATATCACATTAAAATGTATTATAATTGTGAACACCACCGTTGTTAATGGCATGGGTGTTGATTGGACCAGTTACATACGCAAGTTAAATTACAGCTTAACTTTTCTTCCTAATATGCACTGTAATTTCATTTCATTTGAACCAAAATCTGCTCATGACCTTGGTCCTCGTTTTTTACGAAACACACTTGCACACTTCCAAACAGGAAGAGCTCTAGTTGTTGTGATGGCAGTTAGTGTTGGGGGAATTGTCACTTAGGTTGCTGATAGGTTGCCGAGCAATCCATGATCTCCTGTGAGAATCATCTCCTTACGCAAAACACAAAACTCTAATTAGTCCGAATCAATAGATTCTGATGCCCGGACCTTATATTCAGACGCTGTTAATGAATTAATCACATTATAATGACACCTACTTGTTCAGCAGAGAAATGTGAGGGAGAAATGTGTCATGTGTTCACAGGACAAGGTGCACCCAGAACACAGTATGAGCAGGAGAAATGATGAAAAGAAACAAAATGCCATATGGCACTTCGACCCCAATTAAGTGTGACATTTAGATGGAGCAATTGTTGGCAGGAATATTAAAGCGAGTTACACAGATACTACCCTGTACTCTCGTCTGACACCAGCAGGAATCTTTCACTTTATGTGTCTAATATGAATACAGATCGATACTGTCTTAAAGCTGTTGTTGAGCATATACTCTTGTGTATTCTTTATTGTTACATGCATTTATCTATCGTTTACATTTATCTATCATCTGCCACTGACCTGTAGCATTTTAGCATTTAAGAAAGCAACCAGAATGAAAGCACCTGAACATTAGTGTGTGTGTACATATACCTGTAGAATGATTTAAGAGTCTATCAGAGATGGGACAACTTGTCCAGACAGAAACATTGGCATTCACACAGTGATCACGATCTGACTGTGAATAATTATACAACACAATTAGCAACGACTATAGTAGGTGTATCGAAATCCTTGTAGGTTTCTGAAATATTTAGACCAACCCATCAAGCACCAACAACCACTTCACATTCAAAGTCACCTAAATGACTTTTCTTCTTTATTCTGACACCCAGTAGAAACTTCACCAGGTCATTCTGATCATGCCTAAATGCAGAGCCCTGCTATGGTTAAAAAAATAGAGATCTATCAAAATCTGACCTTCACAACATGTTTACGATACGAGTGTATCCGGCCAAAAACAAAGCAGATTTGAACGTTTGTGCTGTACTAATCCACATTCAGACAAATTGCATACAAATGCACAAACGTCAGAATCATTGTTAGACAGTGGTCAACGAACGAAGATCACTCCAAGAGCTAACTGTATAATAGTATGCTAGGTGGAACTCAGGGTAACTTAAAGCAACTAAAGTCCTTTCTTATGTTGGCTACTTTTAATGAGTTTTACAATTAATAACAATAGTGTGCCTGGCAGGGCAAAGAGGAAAAAATTCCTTCAATCCGATGTGAGCACTGTACTGACTTTAATGTCACCTAACCGTAATTGCTGAAAATATTTCTACTCAGCATGGAAAGCAGTCACATTATTTTAAAATTCTTATAACTGTAACATCACTACAGATGTGTAGAATGGTTGAAAGGTTCAAAGAAGTAGTCCTGCAAATGCAGCTGTTTCCCATCTCCTTCTGTATCTGTGAGCGATGACAGGTGAGGTAGCCCCACCACATGTATGTTGGGAAACTGACTCACGAAAGCTCAGTTATATTGCCTGAGGGAGAACGTAAAAGGAAATACCGCACTCCCGATGTGTCTGACGATGGAGTCCATTTGCTTTATTCACCACCATGAGATTGCCAGGAGCAAATTCTGATCAGTAAGAATAACTCATAGCGTACCGTTCTGTGCTAAACACGAGCAGATTCTCAAAAGAATTCTAACTGAAAGCTTTAACAGTGGAAACTTATCCAAAATGGTCAAACGTAGCTTCCTGTTAGTCAAAGCTGACATAAAACACAGAATACACAAAAAATGTAAATTGTCTCGTAGAAGCTGTAATTTTGCTGTGCTCCCTCATGTTGTTATGGTGTGACTGGTTACAGTTCTGATGACAGATGTCTGCACGCCACCCACAGTCTGTATGCTCGTAAGCACAAACTCTTTGCCCAAATCTTTCAGACCATGTTAAACAGCATGTGCTAAACGGTGTGAACAGGATCAGTAGGTAAGAGCAGTGTCTCCCCATTCATCAGCATCGGACCTTGCCACAGATGACAAATTTGATTATGTTATGCAACTTTGGGCTTGTATTTCAGTCAAGTTGGTTATAATTATTGGCATAATACCTGTAGTTGCTCATGCAGGCTTGCTCTCTGACTCTACCTGTTTAATATAGTAGAACTGTCAATGTGTTCTGTTGCTTTCTTCTTAATGTAACAGCACTAGAAGAGCAACAATGAGACAACCTCTAGATAACGCTGACGTCATGTCCATCTTCATCTTTCCTGGACCATTTGTCAACTGATCAACTGCTGCTGGATGGCACATCAAAAATAAGGGGATACTTGGAAAGATCCTATGAAATATCCCCTAATTTTTGTGAGCAGTGCTAATATATATACTGTAGATAGACTGTATTTATACTATATATACTGTACATAGATAGATAGACAGACAGACAGACAGATAGATAGACAGACAGACAGACAGACAGATAGATAGATAGATAGATAGATAGATAGATAGATAGATAGATAGATAGATAGATAGATAGAGTTACATCCACTGTACCACCATGCCACCAATGTGCTGAAGTGGAAGAAAACAGAATTGCCACAAATATTCAGCTACAGCATTCCTCATATAGCACACAACAGAAAACCCCCAAAGTGTAACGGACTCTCAGTTAGTTACTGAGGCATGAATTTATTGGACTGTTTTGAACAAGACATTATATATTTACACTTTACAACTTCAACACATTGAAATAACGTCTTATTTAAAGAATCAAAGGTTAACCTCTTAACATATGTGCTTTGACCCAAACAAAAACACCAAAAATCCATACTGGTCATCAGTCAGAGAGTTAAGCACCCACTCTGACACCGCTAAAGGCCCCTGACTGCATCCTCCCCTTGGCGTGACCTCAGGATAAGGGAAAACAACTCCTCTCCTGCTATTGTTCTCACACCACAGGATCAGCTATCTTCATATCAGCCAGATGTACGAGAAAAGACATAAAAAGAAAGATGAAGAGGTGGAGAAAAGATGCATTGCAAATGATATAAAACGTTAAAAGGCTACAAAGAGGAGTTCACAAGTTATAAAGTCAAAGAGAAGAATATTAGAAGGAGAAATAGTCAAAGGGGAAAAAAAAAACCAGAGGAAATGGAAGGGGGAGATGGTACGCGGCAAAGTACAAGGCAGTTAAGGAAGGTCGTGAAAATGGAGGGGAAGGGTATGAAAGGTATGCTTCGAATAAGAAAGAGCAGGAAAACATCGATAAGTAGGTTATAGGTTTGACAAATTGAATTCAAGCTCACAGTATCTGATCAGGTATGAATGATCTTTCCGTGAGAATTACACACGATGGGTTAGATTTAAATTTTAACACACTGCTCATGAATTACCTTGTATTTGTGGCACTTTTTTTATTATGAGGACTCTTAGGAAAACGCTTAAGAATGAAAGTTTACGAGACAAACACTAAGAATTTCGTATCAATGTTCTTAAATGTAATTATTTAAAAAATCTTAAGAAGTTCTCTTCATTCAAGAAAATCTTCACTGCTTTCTTATGGAGTCTACGTTGCATTTTACAGCTTACAGTATACAGCACACGACACATATCTCATTTGTATTTACTATATACTATACTATGTATTAAATTCTGTTACTTTGTTTAATCCACTCAGTGGACAGCTAAATGGAGGTATAAGGCTAAATTCATTTTGAGTTTGTATCGTCACAGACGTATACAGTATGATCAGGAAGGGTGAGAGGAACTGTTCTGTCCTTGAAATGCCTTTGTGGATTTTCCTTTCTCTCTAAAGCCCACAATAGAGTACATATATATAAGGTTCTGGACTACGGACCAGAAGGTTCAGGCTTCAAAACCCATGTCTGCCTAGTTGGATCCTTGATTTATTTTAAGGAAGACCTTAATTCAAAAGGCTTTTAAACTTTTGAACTGAAAGTATATAGGCCATATTTCAAAGAACTAAACTGTCTAAAGTTTGATGAATTTAGCTTTTCTTTAGAGGTGTGAGGCTATCGTAACGTTAACATTGTTATCAATAATACCACTTGTTCTTAGAATTCTTAAGACAAATTTTAATTAGAAAGGAGATCAATCTTATGGTTTTATTTGAAGAATAACAATCTTTTTTTTTAAGCGCATATAGCATTTAGGAAGATTTTCTTTCTTTCTTCTGCATCCAATCTCAGGTCTGATGAGAAGCTATATTATGTCCTGATAATAGACAAAGGAAATAGCACTCTGCTTTGCATTATTTAATTATATTATACTTTATTTCTAAGTCATAGTCTTTGTAGATTTGCAAAGATTATCCCATTTCTTGTCACTGTTCCATGGTGTTTAACTATTACTCAGCTCGACCCCATGGTGTTATGGATAAAGACATTGCCTAATCTGTCGGACTGCTGTGTGTGTGTGCCAGTAAAGCAAAGACAAATTGGTGTTTGGTCTTTTACAAAAACACAGGTGGCTCCTGCTGGAACTCGGTCAAGTCTTCATCAGCATTTGTGACGCCACGGCATGGACACACGGAGGGAAATGACAGAGCTTCATGTAAGCTGCAAGAAACAGATAGGCCATCAGCACTAAGACATTTTCGCCAACTTTAAGCTTCCTTCCTCACATGAGTCCAGAGAAAGTCTTTGTTGTTTAGCTTTCTGACATCACATTTTGTTGTAGGCTGCACCAGCAAAACCAAAACCATCTAGAGCCAGCATAGCAAACTTTTTAACACGGAATTATTAATTTTCCCCAATGGATTGGATATGATTTAAAATTGAATAGCGTGCAGCATTGTGTTCTCTGTCATTTCCGATTTATATACAAATGAAAACCAACATTTCCTGACTCAATTTGTTAATTTAATTTCAACTGGGGTGAATGACTCATAGCCATTATTAGAGCATTTTCTGGGTAAAAGGGGATTTGTGGTCTGAGATTAGTGTGCTTCGTTTCCTCATGCCAATCAGAGACAATAATGAGCTGACTCTTGGTGGCTCTTTCCTGCTGAGAGGATAATCCTTTTGGTTTACTTCAGCAAACATGCACCACACGACATGTACTTGGATGCAAACACAGCTCTTCAAACATAGTTATTAGTGACAACTGTCAGTCATCACCTAGAACACTTCGGCCTAATGGGAGATGTGTGAAACAATAAGATGAAAATGTCCTTCTGTTTGCCCACTGATGCTCAAACTGCTCTCACACTCATCCCGTCGAGTATTCTGTACCATTAACGTGGGAAGGCATGGTGTGAGGCTTGTCAGGGGACCAAAAGTTTTGCATTTTTGATTTGGCTTTCAGGAATCACAAATATTCAAGACAATCTTGATTTTCCTTTGTCTAATTTCCTCACATTTCAGAAATGCAGGCTTTTTAACCACTATAGCCTCAAACATGTTCAAACAAAGCCTCAGCACACAGTCCTGACACACTCGCACTTGGCCGAGAGCAAGGTGTTGTCCCAGACTCTTTGCAAGACAGGCCATTTGTGTTGCTGCTTTGCCGATTCGTACTCTCAGCTCGGCGTTAAGAGAGAGATTTCTATGGTGCTTTGAGGGGAGCGGTCTTAAGCTTGGGCCAGAAGCTTTCTTCATACCATCGTACACGGCTTGGACGTTGCCATGGTCTGCTGATACCTGGATGTCCTGGCACAAATCAGCCAGTACTGGTTGGCGCGGCTCCTGGTGGTTCACAGGGTCGTTGCTTCAGGCTGTGAGTAAAGCAGCAAACATCTTCACTAAGGGCTGTCTATTGTAAGCAAGTGGTTCGTTGGCAGCAATGGCAGGCTCCATCTCAACAATCGCTGCCTCAAAACAGTCCCGATTCTTCCTCTCTCTTTTCCCAAAGGCATGTGGAAGACCGGTACACAGTGTCATCGATTCCACATTGTCTGGGGCAAACATGTACCTTGTTGACCACCACGGAGTGATCGGTGTTGCAGTCGGCACTGTGTTAGCTGCGTTTGACAAGCACCTGGTTTAGTAGGGATCTTCTGGCGATGACAAAATCCAGCTGGTGCCAATGATGGAACCTGGGGTAACTCTAGGACACTGTGGTGAGGCTTGGTGTAGAAGAAGGTGTAGGTGAGACAGAGGTCATGGTAGGAGCGGAGCTCAAGCAGTTTCTGGCCGTCCTAACTGAGCTTGACACTGCGACCAAAGTGGCCAGTGCAGTGGGGCCAGGAGCTGTGATCTGCACCCACTCTGGAGTCACCAGGCAGGTACCGGTGCTCGCCTCAAGCTCCTTGTAGAATGCATCCTCAGCCTCAACTATGGAACAAAGTGTGGGAGCATAGACAGTAAGGATTCGCTGGTCCAGAGGAGGTTGTGAGGCGGAGGAAGAGGATTCGTGCTGATCCTGCAGAAAGTGGTTCGATTAAGGACAGGAGCGAGTTCCACACTGCGAAACCTACACCGTACAGTCGGCGCTCTTGTGGCTCCCGCCTTTGCCAGAAGAATGTATAGTTATTTTTGAGGCTAACTTTGGAGGGGAGCCTTGTCTTCGCAGTGCAGCAATGCTGGTGTTGAGTCTCTGTACATCATGATCGATGATTGCTGTTGTCCTGGCATCGTGCATTTGCTGGAGTGGCCCAGATATTAAGCAAATACAGTTAGCCATTTTAAAAAGTGTTAAAAAATAGACAAATGGACTGACTTTCAAGCCTGATGCTGACAGAGCAGGTAAGTTATTCCTACCGACCGGTCGGCTGGAAACTGGAGATCTTGGCGAGGTAGAATTTCCTTGATGGCAAGACATTCATAACATAGTTAGACTGTATTTAACATTTAACTTTACAGGGCAACACCCCTGCACCCCCTATGGACCAGCCACCACTGTTAGCAGTAGTAGTGGCAGCAGTAGCAGTAGTAGTAGCGGTTGTATTTGTATTTGTATTTGTAATAAGCAATTATAATAGCAGGAGTAGTTAATGTAGCAAATACATCGTTGGCAGAGGTAGTTACTCTCAGGCTCTTAACACGAGTCAGTGCATATACCAGTCAATTCTCAGTAGGCAGTCACTTTAGTCCAACTTCAAAAAATCACAGTGCAGCTTCCTCTTCACACAACTGCATAATGTGTGTCAAAATGTGGTTGAGAAGAAACACTTTCATTTACCAGTTTGTTTAAAACATCTGGAGTTCATTTAAAGCTACAGGTAACATGCTCGGTCTGAATTAAACCTGGCACATGTTACAGATTGACATCTTGTTTGAAGGACAGTCAGAGAACAGGATCAAACAAAAAAGAGCAGCCTTACATCTCCTTTTATGTTTCCTCTCACACTCACAGGAACGGCAAACTCAAAAATCAACACCCTTTTTCACTCTGCCTCCTTAGTGTGTGGCTCAGAATACAAAGAAGAACATGTGAAATAAAAGTTAAAGGTTTGTTGAAATGGTCAACTGACAGAATTTGAGGACGGTCAAAAACGGATACAGACAGAGTTTGTTCAGAAATTAGGAATATTGTAAATGAGTGTTATGCAGTTCATGGTAGCGCTTTCGGGTTTCAGAAATCTGTGGTGACCTCCAATGAGGGAAGCTGAGGAAATGGACAAGGTGGTGCCTTGCTTCCTGTCAAACGTGATTAATCATAACACAGTCCTTATTGTGGATTTCAACGCGCAGCCTCTCCATCTGTCTTCATACCAGCATATGAGAAAACAAAACACAAAGTATAACAGAACATTGCCCCTTATTTGTCTTATCAAAGGAAGCAGCCACTGTCTGACACACATGAGCCTAAACCACAGACCCTCCATACCAAAGCAGTGTTAATCCAAATAAACCCAGACAAACTCTCTGCGCTTGATGTAAATTGTGGTATGCTTAGTTAAGCTGCAGATGTGTGTGGTTATTTGAAGCATGGCTTAGTTTAGATGTGTTAAATCAGATGTTAAATATAATCCCCCTGAGAGCAAAACAACTCCTTCAATATGAGGGCATGTAACCGTGTACTGTTCTTTCGTTCCAGTCGAACCCTGTTATACAAAAGTCCAAGTAAATGGTTCAGACAATAGGACACCCTTTTCCATGTTTAATCGGGACATCAGGACCTACTTACAAATATGTCACCATAATATAGTGGCACAGAGAACATTCTGATTGTCCTGCGACCTGCCAGTTATCTGAGATTTGGGGACGACTCCACGTCTACACACGTTTTCTGTCTGTGAGCCTATCTGTGTTTCACATCATGATTCTTTTGTATTTGTTGTAATATACACAAAAGAGCATTATCCAGTATCAACTACAGAATTCAATGTATATAGATGCTGTAAACAGAGGTAAGAAGTCACTACTTTCAGCATCACAATTTGTTTTTATTGTTAATGATTCGGATGGCAAGTTACGGTACTAAAATGCCTCATGATCATAACAGACATTTAAATAACAGAAGTTCAGAATGCAGGGTTTATCTGTGATTATTATAGGATGTGATATGATATGATATGATTACATGATTATACGATTAATGCTGAATAGATTCGCTGCCAAAATTATCTTCAAATGCTCTAAAAAAGCACTGGTTTCTGGTCTAGTCTTATAGTAACTATATCCTCATGATTAATTTGACTCTTACACTGCACTTTAGCGATAGCTGAAATAAATGTTAATCCATTTCGCCAATAAAAGTGCTTCCTTTTTTCTTATGTTCTACGTAGTCTTCTCTTTAATTAGTTCTGAGCCAGTAGATCTACGTCAATAGATCCAATTATGGCCAATAAAGGTGGAAGATTAAACAAAATGGCTTATTGGTAACAGTCGAGTCTGAAAAAGGCAGAATCATGTTGGTTGTGGTTCTCAGAATGGAGGCTGGGAACTAGAGATATTCTCAGGAAGTGGCTCTACACTTATCTTTCGTTGCTTTCCTTGCTCATGCGACCCCACCAGCCCCACCCAGCCCTGTTAGAGTCACACACACAGACACGCATTCACACCTCATGAGTGCAGCTACACATCCCAGATAGGCTGGCCCCTTCAAACATATGGTAATCTAAATGTAAGCAGGACTGTCTCTTCAGCCAGGAGCCAGACGCCTTCAACAAAAACCACAGAGACACCAAGACTATAACTGCTACCGGTTAAAATAGAGGGCCATAATTTAAATTCTTATCAGTTGCTGTTTTAGGAATATTTTACAATGCTATTATATCCATTGGGTCGTTTACTCGATTGGGGAAATGTTTCTAGTCTGGTCACACGCTGGAGCCTCTGTGTCTCCAGTTCCTTGACCACTGCTTTCCATTTGCTGTACATTCCAACCTGCCCACCACTGATCAGAGTAAAACACATCCATTATGGAGGAAATATTCAAATATATTTCGGCGTTCACTGGCTTAAATGCATCAGTATCAGATGTACTTAACTGCAAACAATT
Organism: Parotocinclus haroldoi; assembly: GCA_034779995.1. Taxonomy (NCBI): domain Eukaryota; kingdom Metazoa; phylum Chordata; class Actinopteri; order Siluriformes; family Loricariidae; genus Parotocinclus; species Parotocinclus haroldoi. The sequence continues at coordinate 12,786 of JAUZST010074062.1, forward strand.
AACATGTTCTGAGGTGCAAAAAAACAGCAACATATAGAAAACTATGTATTAGGGCTGTCAAAGTTAAGTATTTTATTGCCAAACATATTTTTAAACACCATAAATATCTTTTTCACTTTTGGACTCAAGGACCCATAGTTAAGGGGTATATATAAAATGTTCTCCTGCTCACTATTCTCTACTTTAACCTCTATATAAAGCACTATTGCTTTATTGGGTGTAGAATTGGAGGGTGAATGAATTCAGACACTTCCACATATGCTCCTTAAGCTGGAGTTACACTACTCATTTTTTAGCCTGAATATGACCCTATGACTTCAAAAGTTGTTTAGTGTACTCTAGGTATTATTTGTTCCTTATTATTATTATTAATTCCTTGTTAAATTCATCCCTGTATTTCACAGTATTTTGCAATAATGTGAAGGAGGTCATGAAGTTGCATGGCTTCTACTTAACCATGACAATGACCCTACCCCGGCCAAAAGATACCTCATAACTCCAATTTGGGTTACTATGGTGGTGGGCTAGTGTATTTCAGCACTGCATTTCCCACCAAATGGCATGACATTCAGTCATGTGTCGCTTGGTGTCCATGATTTTATATATTATATACAGACATTACACATGGACATTCTATGGGTTAATGTAATGGACTTGTATGTACAATTTAATATGGGTAAAATCTTGTTACTCTGTAGATCTGAGGGCAGTGCTTGATTCACTCAGCCCGTACTTACACAATGCCCCCCCCCCACACACACACACACACAAACACAAACACAATTATAGAATGCAAAACTGTCTTTTGTGTGATAACGCAGTGTACTTCCTGTTCCTGTTCTGTTTATGACACAAGCAGTTATTTCAGAAGAAATCCAGAAACTGAGGTGTGCTGGTTTGTAAAGACTCTGCTTAACCCTCCTCCTCCCGGCCCTGCTGGAGTGTCTACTTACATTTGCAAATAGCAAGTAATCTGCAACTGCCCTTTATCCCGCACACCTAATTCACCTGTGGGTCGTGATCTCCGTGCCAATAAGGAACACAAAATGTTGCCGCATACATTTCTGGTGCTTTCTGTTCACTTTCTTCACCAGAGGCTGCACGGTTATGTGTGACATCACGACCGCTGTACTGTAACAGCTAATGTTTCTGCCAAATTAATATATGGTTTAAGGTAGGTTGATTAGCTTAGTATGTTAGGCTTATCAGTCCATGAAAGCATATGTGAACTGATGCTTCAAATGAATGTTATGTTTGCACGGCAAATCCAATTTTCTCACCAAATTCAATCATTTTCATGCTCTTCACGCTATATTTTTAATGTGATCCATATCCTGCAATCGTGTGAACAGGTCACGCTCCCAAACTGACACAAGTAATGCTTCGACTGCCGTGAGTGCCTTCTAATTTTGTCATCACCTCAGTCAGAAACTTGCTCCAAATAGCTCCATCTACTTTCATTAACTTCGACCACAGAAATCCTATAAAGATCTAAGTATCAGTCTGCATGTGATCGAGATCGTATCCACAGGATTTTTCATGTCATCCTTTGTAACTAGTGTCTGTAAATGTCAAACGTTTAAACCAAGGGATTCCACTCTCAGTGATGACCAATGACCCCAAACTTCACAGTGCCTGGAAATGTAAATCTGCATCTGATAGGAAAGAAACAATTCACAATTCTGACTACATATCTTTTAAAAAGGTCAGCATGGCAGTGGAGGGAATTTTATGACCATGAGTCATCTGTTGATCTGCCAGTTTATGGCTGGGTGTAGTGGCTTACATCGCATCATGAGACGTCCTAATAGGAGATGATGGAGGAAGTGTAGCAGGCCACAGCCTGAGACAACATGTTCCAGTGGGAAGAAAGAACTGGAAGTGTACGCTAATCCCCTTTTAAGTACTTGATGAGATCAAAAGGAAATACGTCCAGGCCGGGAGGTATAGAAGCACAGGAAGTGTCAGCAGGTGATGTGGGTGTATGGGTAAATCTAACCTATTAAGTAAGAGTAAGGGCACGATAAACCAGGCCTTTTCCATGCACCGTCAAGTTAATGGAACAAACTGTTGGGCAGTTGGAACACAGCCAACATCCCGCAAAGACAGTGCTGCTAAGATTTTTTGTTTCAAGAAAACACTGGAACACAGTACTACAGGTTCATTAAAATTCCTCAGCAAAGCCACATCGTCTGGGAAGCTGTCAGTTGTAATTTCCAGTTTCTTTTCAAAACAATTGAAAATTCATAGCCAGTCGGATCGCGCCACTCACATTAAATCCCTGAAATCATCCACACTGAACCCTCATGCTCTCTCCCTACAAAATGCAAACATGGTGTATTACAGATTCTCTTTGAAGATTGTCACTTGTTTAGCATGTATCATTACCAGTCAGAGCTTGTGTTTTCCACAGTGTAAGCTGCTGCATCTCCCAGAAAAAAAAAGATATTTGCATATTTCCAAACCTTTTTACCACACATGTTATTTCCATTCCCAACATCCCTACAGCCTGGGCACCTAGATGAGCTGGATGGTCCTACTTCATCTCGTCATGCCACTGCTATTCAATAGGAAAACTAAAGTTGACAACATAGTCTTACACAAAGTACATTATGTAGAAAAGGTTACACATGGGAGGAGTTTGTCCCCCACATTTGCTCCTACTCCAGTCTTTGTTATTCTAAAAGGGCTTTTTGGAACATGACAATGAGGTTGACTTTTAATGCACAATAAACCCTTGGTCGGTTTTGGTGCATATTCAAATTCTCTAATGAAGCTGAGGTCAAATTTCTGTCCAGGCCAGCCAAGATTTCAGTCATTTTTTTTGCTTAGGAACAGCAGGGCAGAAAGTTACCTGACTTGCTGGTGTATCAGTCATCAGAGCCCTTTGTCTTTGGAGAATCCAGAAATGTATGCTTTATATTATGAATTTGTTACATGGGAGTGTTGCTGAAATACTAAAAAGGGTTTCCACAAACTTTTGCCTAATAGTGTACGTTTTAATGAGACAGCTGCCGGGAAGTCCCCTCTGTGAGCAGCTTATTGTTCAGAGAGAGACTCTGGGTGTCCCAGACCAGAACTAACTGTTCTTGATCTTTTACAAGCACAATACACACCTCAGTGAAGGCTTGAGCCAAAACAAACTATGCTGATAGCTTAACTAGACTTCATAGAATTTATGGCCTTGTGATTTTTAATAAGGAAATGGGAATGTTATATACAACAGTTTTAATTGAACTAAAATTTAAACTATTGCCTAATTTTGTTCTGCAGTCAGGATCAAACATCTCATACAAAGTCCTCATACCGTTACTGAGACCACAGCTTCCCTCCTTCTGATGACTGAGTGTGCCAGGCCAATAAAACTTAACCACTGAGGGCATTAGAACCTACAGTGACTCTTTTACTGGACTAAATAATGCTGATATGTATTCTCTATGTTATTCTGTGCAGTATCATATTTATATCAATAAATAATAAATTACTTACATGCTATAGTTTAATGAATATACATGTCAGTCATCTTTTATATGTTTTATATTCTCTACTATCGCACTCTTCATAAAATTGTATTATCTTTAATGTATTATATTCTCAATATTGTTATATCTTACTTTATTTATTGTATTTTCTTTAAATATGCTCTCTCTTTTATTTTTTTATATTTAGCCTCTCTCTACTAGACTTATAAACTTATTCATTCATTCTTACAGACTGCATATCATCTAGGCTGCATTTATAGAGTTTTTCCTTGCCACTGTCATCATAGGCTTGCTCAATTAGGGCCTTGGGCTTAGATTTGTGTAAAGCTGCGGTAGTATAAAGCTACTTATTTAAAGTTTATTTAAACGAGCCCAACAACAAGCCCAAGATGTGGCAAAGATATACACTTATTAATGCAAATATCTAATCGGCCAATCATAGGGCAGCACCTTACTGCATTCAGGTATGTAGACATGGTCATGATGATCTGCTCTAATCCCTTTAAACAGAGATTAAGAATGGGGAAGAAATGTCTTTTTTGTGACTTCTTGTGAATATGGCATGGTTGTTGCTGCTTGAAAGGCCAGTCTAAGTACTTCAGAAACTGCTGATCTACTGGGATTGTCACGTACAGCCAATCCTAGGGGTTATAGAGAATGGCCTGAAAAAAGAAAATATATAGTGAGTGGCAGTTCTCTGGGCAGAAATGCTTTACTGATGCCAGAAGAGAATGGCCAGACTGGCATGAGCTGACATTTACATTTGATGTCATTTAGCACCATTTAGAACCTATGTTAAATATATACTAGAATCTAGAATTAAGGCCATTCTGAATGCAAAGGGGTCCAAGTAACTTAATTAACATATTCTAACAAGTAACAAGTGTACATGTAGCAACACTGTTGAACTTGTTTTAACTAAACCCTAGCACAGCTGATCTCACCACTGTGGGAGAATGTAAAATACATATGCTTTACTTGCAGGTACTCTAGTTTTAAGACGGTCCAACATACTAGGGTAATCCAAAATCTGCTGTACGAAATAAGCAATGGTGTGGAGTCATGGGACAGGAGTGATGAGCACTGGGACAGTCAGGAAAAATGGTTGTAAAAATACTGCTCACAAAAATTTGATATTTCAAAATGGATTTAAAAAAATTGTGAGCAGTGTAACTGATTTTTTTTTTACTTTCAATACATTATTTAATAAATGACATAAGATATTCAACACTTTATTATAAAATATGCTTTGTGATAATCATTTTGCCCAAGTGTATATGATAATAGACTCCTTATTTTACAATAATTTCAGCTTATGAGGACTACAGGTAAAGGTACTCATACTGAGGAACAAGAGAAAAATCCACAAATCCAATCACAAAGCTTAAGATGGCGATTGTTTTCACTTCACGTTCTATACACTTGTCTGTTTCCTGGTCACAGTTTGAACTTATTTTGAGGTTTAAATGTGTAATAAAATGGGAAAAGGGGAAAAGGCAGGAATGTAGCATGTGATATGGCTGGTTACTTAAAGCATAGCTACTGCCTGGGGCCCTGAGCTTTGAAGGATCCCCTGAAGGGTAATCAATTAAGACCAGCCCTAACAAGAGATAATGTAATGTTGCTTTAAGATAACGTAGGCTTACTAGTTACCTACAGAAACATCATTTGTTTTGATATTATCAATATTCATGAGCTTTGCAACTGCAAGAGGGTCATTAAACACTTTGAGGTTCCAGGATCGTCTGCAGTTAACTTCTGCGATGAAAAGGCCCCTGCATTAATTAAGACTCCAGATGTTCTCCAAACTCACCAAGTGAATCTGTCATTTTATTCGAGGTGTACAACTTCTGACATGGTAAAAGTGACAAAAATGACACCTGAACACAGAACAGTGTAGGACTTATAAAACACTTCATTTGAAGCAGCGTCTGTCTGCAAAGGTTCTCATACAAAATCCAATGTCACCAGTTCAAAGACTGTAAAAGGGGATTGATAAAGTGCATCGAAATGTACAGGGAAGCACACATGGTGTACAGCACTACAAGCGACACCACTGTCCCACTTTTGAAACAAGCTTTAGGAACCCTGGAAGGAACTATGGTTGATCCATTACTTCACACCTTAACCTGTGTTTGCTTAGCTGCCCTTACTGGCATTCACACTGCAAGTGTAACTCTCAGTTCTAACAGTAAACCAAAAAACATCTGCATTTTCCCAAATCAGTGATAAAGTCTGTCTTGGTTCACCATACCATGCCAATTTCTGCTGTGCAACCATGTACTAACAAGATTATAAAGGCAGATGTTGATCATATGAACAGGAGCCACAGTTTACAGTGTGTGTGTGTGTGTGTGTGTACATTTTGTATTTTAGAACATTTCACTCCACAAAGGCTTTGGTAATCCATATTTTTAGGTTAAGTGAATAAGAGAACATCAAACACTGGAGGTCAGAGTACATCGAGCGTCATTTGTCCAGTGTTTGCCTTCGTAAGAACTCAGTGAACCCACCGGTCGACCGGACGAGCAGGCAAAGTCCAGTGTCATCCACACCATTCCAGCACATCACTCAACAACCAGGGTGATGACTCCATAGAGTCCAGTGATTAGTGATTGTACTGTCCCTTGTCTTTGAACTCCATCCAATCAGCTCATCTGTCAGACTGATAAAACTCAGCCAGTAAAAGCCAACTCACCAGTGCACAGTGATGAAAACATGTGAGCAGCCGAGCCAGCTCTGGCAACGCTCATCTCTTTCTCTTCTGCTGCCTCATCATCTTTCTCCGCTTGGTAATCATGGCGTGAAGGCGCTCCAGACCCTCCTGCAGACCCTCACCAATGATAGCGCAGGCCGGCTGAAGATGCCAGGGCGTGTGGGCACCGAGTTCATTCAGTGCCAGCAGCTTCTCCAGCTCGCCCAGGGGCAGAGCGCTACGCAAGTCCTGCTTGTTGGCCAACACAAGAACGGGTACTCCTAGGTTTTCCTGAAGCCTCGTGATCTTGTGCAGTTCTGTTTTGGCCTCCTCCATGCGCTCAGAATCCACAGAGTCCACCACAAATACCAAGCCGTCAGCGCAGCGCGTGTACGACCGCCAGAGCGGTCGCAGCTTTTCCTGACCTCCGACATCCCAGAAGTGGAAAGCTGCCGACCGGTTCTTTGTGCCCATTACCAACTTGATCTTCTCGGTGTTGAAGCCTTTGGTAGGAACAGTGTTCACAAACTCGTTGAAGCGCAGCCTGTACAACACCGTAGTCTTCCCGGCGCAGTCCAGACCAAGGATAACAATGTGCAGGGCCTGGAAAGATGGCAACCCGGGGAAGATGGCGTGCGGTTCTGATAAGCCATTCCCCATCTTCAGCGACACCGCAGGGGCACAGGGGGCGATTCGCAAAAGGGGAGACTCTGGAGACCAGGAGCTGCTGTCGCTTCACAGAGTATTCACAGGGCTTCTCTCATTCCCCTGCCACTAGAACCTGAAACCAGATAAAAAGGAAGCTGATGCAATGGAGCCAGAAGCAGCAGTCTGTAACAAACACACAGTTCAGTGGATTTCTGAATCTAAAGTGGCTTTGGCTTTCTCTTTCTCATTCTAAGCCTTTATACTGCCTGTGCCACTGAGGATCAATGAGGAATAAAATCAGCGGGGAAGCAAGCTGCCCCATTTGCACATGTAGAACCCTGGAAGGTTTCGCAGGCTAATACCCTATTGAATTACAATTTTTTTTTTAAAATCACAAATGAATCACAAGGAGACCCTCCCCGTCACCCAGTGGTTCCTATTCTTGCCACTTTTTCAACATGAATGCAGTATAGGCAGGTGGTTTTACAGAACAGAAAGCCATTAGTTGGGTCATTGCTTAACAGTGACTAAAGATGAAAAATCGTCTATCGGGTACCCCGAATAGCCACAACCGGGAGGCTGCGTCTCAAACCATCTGGGAGTGCAACTACATAGAGAAACATCTCATTAGAAGAGCAAACGCATTTATGATTGCTGCCAACAAGTGTAGCCACGTATTAGGTTTCTGCATGGCTTAGTTCATAAAACTCTTAATAATATTACCCTTAGTAGCTTTATGTCATATAAAACTCAGCACTCACCTTAGATGGTATCTCAGCACTTTGGAGCAAGAAACATCCAGCACAGACTGTTTCCAAATCGCTGTAACCTCTCCAGATGAATGAACGCACCTCTCCTCTACAGCAGACCGCACTGACTGATATAACGACCCGGCTGCTGCTTCAGCTGAGCATACAGACGAGGTCCGGATTGGTCCATTTCGTACCAGCGCCCCGCTTTAGTGGCTGTTTATTGGTGAAGGTTCCCGCCCATCATTTGTTGCTGACACACCTACCTACGGCTTATTCAAAGGTAGCTTGGCTCATAAGCGTGTTGCCAGGTCGTAGAATTTGACTCATAAAGATCATGCGATTGAACTACATGCGGCGAATTGATACTGTTCAAATGTTTGGGCATTACGTTATCTTACTTATGTCATTTGTTTCACTTTCATTGCACATGCACGCGCACATGTATTTTTAGTAAAGGTCTTAATAATGTATAGTGACTGAACAGGTGAAATAACGCTGACCTGACAAAATAAATAAGGTACAGCGTAAGGGAGAAACCTACCCTAGACAGGGTGCGCGCTTACGTTTGGAGACTTTTAAATGACTCTGGAATGTGGAAGGAAAACGAAGTCGAACAGGGGGTCCTGGAGCAGAAACCACATCACATCCTGTGCCAACCTGGTATTGCGACATTACGCAGTACTAAACAGTTGCACTTCAATACTGAGATAATACTGAGATGAACTATATAGATAAAAGATTGTGGACGGACAGACAGACACACACACACACACACACACAAAAACACCTAATCCAAACAAAATATGCCTACAACAACCCTTGTTCTTTTCAAAGTGATTTCCACTACATTTTGGAACATGACTGTGAGATCTGCTTCTTTTACATAATAAGCCCTGACATAATGTTGGCCTCCCAATGGATTCTCTGTGAGTTTGATATATTTGAGATTTTGTACAAGACTGTCAAATTCTCAGTCAAATCTGACATATCTATCTATCTCTCTATCCACACACACACACACACACACACACACACACACACACACACA